>CAUZXS010000389.1:115000-175000 GCA_963585895.1 Sepioteuthis lessoniana
CATACTTATGCTAAATTGAATTGAGTAAACTGAATAGCTTGAAATAGAAACGTTTTTGACACTTAAACCGTACTTAAACTTAAACTGCGTGCTTATGCTTTACTGAATTATTTCAAATGGAACTGTTTTTCGACATTAAAACTGTATTTACACTTAACTGAATTATCACATATAACTGCTTGAATAGTTTGAAATGGAAATGTTTTTGACAATTAATCTGTGTACTTATGTTGAACTGAACTGTTTTCAATAGAACGGATTATTTACAGAAAAATCATGGAACCAAACAAACCAAACCAAACTATCAATGCTTTGATCGGGGTTTTGAAAGAACTCGTCAGAATTGATTTCCAATGAAAAAGTGCATCTGCAATTATGCTTTCTATCATCTTATCCCTTTGACAATATTCACCTTAGTCTTTAGATATCTGGAAATGTGATAATTAGTCAATTACTATGTGAATATGTGTAAAAGAAGTACCAAAAGACAGGAAGATAAAAGAGTATCAGTAAGAAACTGTCGCTAAACGTCTCCAAATGTTTCTTCTTCTCCTGGATCACGTGACTAGATTTTTTTTTTCAAAATGGTAAAGCGGTGTGAATAGAAATGTATTAATGAAAACAAAGTTTTTTACCTATCGACCGTTCCTTAAAGGAGAGCATTGTTAATTGAAGTGACATTAGCTGAGTAAAAATCCAGAATAAACCAGGAAAAAAAGCAAAATCTTTCTAAATTCGTGTTCGGTGATTTATTGATTTATTTACCAATCTCTTTATTCGTGTGTTGTGCGTGTATATATATATATATATATATATATATATATATATATATATATATATATATATATATATATAAAGAGAGAAAGAGAGAGAGGCAGAGAGAGAAATGGTATAGTTTGGTAAATCTGATAAGATGATAAAACTAAGTAGAAAGTTAATTAAACAAATACGGACAACAGATTCAATATTTCATATTTTATTGCGAATAAAACTTCATCAGAATGTGTGTGTGTGTGTGTGTGTGTGTGTGTGTGTGTGTGTGTGTGTTAAAACATAAATCTCTATCATGCAAATGAAGTAAAATTAGTCTTTTAAAAAGCGCCCAGCACTTCTAAATTCAAGTTTGCAGAGTTTTTCGTGTTTTGTGTGCTTATATTTGTAAAAAAAAACAAAAAAAATTTGACTTACAATCGATTGACAATTAGTCTTTACAAACCTAGGAATTTGGTCAGTAGTAATCCACTAAGCATGAACAGTGAATTTTTTTATCAATTTACTTAAGTTTCTCTTTCACTCACTTGTTTCCTCTCTCTCTCTCTCTCTCTCTCTCTCTCTCTCTCTCTCTCTCTCTCTCTCTCTCTTTGTATATATATATATATATATATTCGTATTATTCAGATTTCAAATTCCATTTATAATTGTCGGAAAGGGAGATGAGCAATTCGATTTCATATTGATATAATATAATCTTAAACAATTATGTTCTTTTTAAAGACGTGAATCTATAGATCTGTTTAATTTTAACGATTAAGTCACTGATATATTTCAGTTATGATTATATTGGAAAGTATATTTGAATGAGTTATTATGACTACTTTTCCATTCGCCCAGGGTTTTTTAAGTCCAATAGTTAAGGGAATAACGTTAATTCCTCATTTATGGGGGTTTTGAGGAGGTTTCGGCACTGTTATAAAATTTAAAGTATTTCACTCAAATACAAATAACGTACACGCAGTTGTATGATTTCAAGTATTTCTATCTAATACATACAATTGTGAGACAGATTTATTTGACCCCAAAATGTTCCCTAACAGGTCATAACTCTCTGGAATAGAATGGAGCCGGGAATTATGGCTATGAACTTGTGCCTCACCATCAGATTCAGTTTATTGTCATACTCAGAATACTCCCTTAGTGGTGTCTGAACTCTCAGCAGGAGATCCAGTTAGCGTACCCTAATTCCGACCGACAAGAAGGAAATGGAAAAGTAGGTGAGAGATCTGTTGGCAAAATGCCTCTAAATCTAAGGAGACCTCTACAATGCCTTCTAAAGGTATCATCACTCCTGACAGAGAACAGTCATTTCTTTTACTCAACCGACACACATAATCGACCTTTTCGAGACTGATTGGATTTGGTAAGTACTAAACGTTTCATATCATTCGAAATAAAAGTAAAACTTGTCATATCCTCACTATTTATTTCTATCGACTCAGTTGAAATAATTCGGTTCTCATTTAAGTAACTTTATCAGACATTTCAGCCAAAATCCCTGATAATTTCAACATAAAATGACTCTCCCCAAAGATCATTCACCTTCCTCTTATTCAATCAGAACTAGACTTATAAATATAATCAGCTAAAACATCTGATCTTTCTATTCGATAAGATCGTAAAGTAGCCCAACCATTACAGTTATTTTTGTTGCGGGATTATTGAGATTAGGAAATTTGAAGTTAATTTTCCAAGACATTGGTTCGTGTATCACAGCATACTCTCTTTAGAGATAAAAGAAAAATAATCAATGCTTCATACACAATGATCTATCAAGCACAAAGACAAAGTGATCTACAGACAAAATATCTTGAAACGATAACAGTTACTATCATAGATACATGCAGACAAGTGCTACTTAAATTATCGCTAAAAACAAAGATAATTGACTTCAGATATAATTCTAGCCGTTCCTTTGTAAGCATCTCTCTTTGTCTCTGTCCACAACGAATCAATAAAAAATAAATATTAGAAATTGTAGCAGAAGTAAATTTTGTTATTGAGTGTCTAGTATCGCTTTATTTAAAATAACTTGAACTTAAATTTAAATTGATTGGAATAAATGAAATGATTAATATTTTATAGAGTGGAACAATATTCTCAATTTCTCTCACTAACCCTGGGACTTGGTTTGATCGTGATGACATTACTTATGTTACGTGTCTGGAATAGTAAGAATAGTCTGGAGAAGCCCATCACACACCAGGTCTACAATTGGTTTGAATTTAGAGTTTCCTTCTCTCAGATGCGTTGCCATGTCAATTTTAAATAGCTCAGTGTACCCTGCTATTTACCCATAGCTGGAGAGGGAATCGTTGGATTCATATATTCCAAAGGAAATTAGTACAAAGGAAATTCAATTATCATCGTTGAATATCGTCCACTTCCCACTAGGATAACCGTTATGCTACGAGCGCTTCCTCAATTTTACTGACATTTTAAAACTGTCCTATGCATTGATTGCATTCAACCTGGGATTTAATTTGTTTATCAACAGATACATTAACTGAATTTATTTCAAAATAACAAATTTTAAAATAATTCCTAATTAGAATTTAAGGAATCTGAAAAAAAAATCCTGGTGTCTAATTCTTTATGGACAAGAATAATTATTAGATCCGTTTGTAAAGAAAAAGCTGGATACTTATCGAAAATTGATCAGCAACCCTTAGCACCGTAACATATTCAGCGGTCTGATGATCATCCAGTTGGAAGGGCTTAGAATACGCTGACTATATTTTCTGCAAAGGGCTAAGACCCCCTCCAAAAAGGGGTGTATAGTGTATGACACTAAACTGCATCTGATGGACCGTGTGGAGTAATTTTGTATATTGACCTTTGGCTACCTGTTAGTTGTAGATTTCTAAACAGGATTCGCATCCGTGAAAGCAAGGGGACAACGGAAACGAATCCCGTGAATTAGAAAGCGGAAGGAAAATGCACAGGCGGTCAGTAAGGCGAAGCAGACAGTCAGAGGAGAAGCTAGTGAGGGACTGAGAAAGAGAAGTAAAGATCTTAATATAAAATCAAAACGTGGGTTAAGAAGTTATGGTGTCAAAAATAGCAGCCCGAGTCCTTTTCTCTCTCTCTCTCTCTCTCTCTCGCTCTCTCTCTGTCTCACATATACACTCACACACTTTAGTGACAATGAAGAAGATGCACACACACATACACACGCAAACACACACACACACACATGTAAGATTATTGTCGTCTCTTCATTCTGGCTATATAACAATAAATTTTACGAGTCATTCCTAACAGGTTCACTGTGACCAGGAGTGACAGTATGTGTGAAGGTTTTGTCTATGGGTCGAATTGCTCAATGAAAAAATTTATTGTTATTGGATAGAATTGTGTACAAAAAGAAACTACACAAATAATGTAAAAATAGACGAACAATGAATAAGATTCCCTAACCTTTTGCATAAAATAAGCCTAGACGCGAAAATCAATCAATCAAATCAGTCCTGCAGGCTAACAAGATGTAAAGTGTTTTAATTACTATAACCGGTTGCGTGGCAGTATTGTTGCCAGACAGTCATCATCATCATCATGTCGTGCCGAAAGCACGAATATCCCTGACCTCTCTCGCCACTTTTCCCAATCGTTCATCGCCTCTGGTAGGTCTTCAGGGCTACATCCCGTATCCTCACAGAGCTGCTGTATGCATGTTCTACCTGGTCGTCCTGCTTTTGCTCGGCCATATGTGGGGGTCCATAGGAGTACATCACTTATGAGGTCGTCCCTGCTTCTCCCGCAGTGTCCTGCATGTCTGGTTCGTCTAACTTGCATAGTTTTCGTGATGGGAGGCAGGTGGCCGTATAGTTGGTGCCTTGTGGGGTGTTGCTGCCAGCCGCCTAGGTGTATAGCACTAATACAAGCTGCTCGGATTCGGGCTTAGGTTTAGACTTTCGCGTCGACTAAGAAAAGCAAATAATGTCCATAACTAAGCGGGAAGTCGCATTGTTTAAATTTGATTTAACAGATCGTGACTCAGCCCTAACTCTAATAACGATTTTGATCCTGACTTTGATTTTAACCCAGAGCCTTATCCTATTCATGATCGTAAAAAAATAAATATTATAGACAACAGTTGGTGACGTCATACGTTGTATATCACCATGGATAGGGTGTGGCATGAGGAAAATTTGTAAAACGAAGCACTGTTGGTTTGAATTTCGAGTTTTTCTTCTCCTAGAGTAGTTGTCTAATTAAGACTAAAGAACTAAGTCCGTCTTACTATTTACCCATAGTTGGATGGGTGGGGAGAACCAGTGGATTTTATGCATATCGCATGTAAAATATGAAACGTAAACAACCTCACCTGGGATTTGAAATTGGTTCTCCAGGTCCACTTCCAATGACGATAATCGTTACGTCAAGTCTTTTGTTCTCTTTTCTTTTTACTCTCTTTCTCTCTCTCTCTCTCTCTCTCTCTCTCTCTTTCTCTCTTTCTCTGTCTCTTTTTTTTGGCATTCCTGAAAAGCACTTTACACAAGCACGTGTTTGGTCGGCAAAATCTGGTCGGCCCACCTAAAAAATATTAATAGGATTCTGAAAAAACTGTCATATCATGCTGTTTATTTTTACGTCATCTCTAAATCTGATTGTTATCAATCCTAAATGCTCTGCTAAAACATGAAGCACCATTATTTGCATTTTTCCGACTATTGTCCTTATCTTTGTCGTCATGTTTATCACAACGTTTCGGCTGTTGCACGTTCCGGCTTTCTTCAGGAGTTTGAAATGTCGAACTTAGCCCTTTATTTCGCTCACCGGGGTAGACTGTTCTAGTTCTACGAGTCATGTTTAACGGATGTCAGTGACATATCTAAAAGAGTGTGAGTTCAATACCTGGTGAAGGCAGTGGAGAAAGATAAGGACAATAGTCCGAATAATGTACAAAGTTCCTAATAATAATATAGGCAGCTAATGAAGCACCATGAAACGTTTTCAAGTCACATTTTGATCGTTCATTTTCAATTATTTTACCATAATCATATTTTGAAATTTAAGTGGCTCTCTATTCTTTAAACATTGAAAAATGATAAGATGAAAAGGTTTATTTTTATTATCGATCTTCAGTATGAGAATCTTTTCACTAAAACCCGTCGAAATTAACTAAAAATGCATGTATATATGACATATCAGAATCTCCAAAAAAAAGTGATTTTTCGAATGAAGTAAAAATGAATATTTTAACCGTATGCTTATGATAAAAACTAAATTATCTTTTTAGGCCTCGTTTGTGGGGCTTAGAATATGTTGACTGTATCCCCTGTTGCGGTGTAAGACCCCCTCAAAAAGAAATGTCCAGAGTATGACATTAAATTGCGTCAGATGGTGAAGCTCCGATTCTGGAGATCTTGATAGGGTTGAATACTCCTTCTTTTCCATTAATCCCAGGACCTCCCTTACACGGAGTGGTATTAAGTTTTAGGGTCCCATAAGTGAGTCAAATAGACCTATCTAAAATATTCCGTATACTATAGGACCATATGAAAACCAACTTTTCCGAGACTA
This sequence comes from Sepioteuthis lessoniana, assembly GCA_963585895.1. Classification (NCBI taxonomy): domain Eukaryota; kingdom Metazoa; phylum Mollusca; class Cephalopoda; order Myopsida; family Loliginidae; genus Sepioteuthis; species Sepioteuthis lessoniana. The sequence continues at coordinate 121,301 of CAUZXS010000389.1, forward strand.
TTATAATAATGAAAGCGATGATCTAACAGATATAAAATGACCCTAAATACACATAAAATTAATCAATAAATTAATTTATCAATCAAGAATCAATTTTTTGCTTAGATTCAAGAAAAAACACTGTATTGATATTTCATTGCGATATAGATGCTTTGTGGATTAATTATAACATATTACATAATTTGTAAACTAAATATATATTTCAATAGTTTTTTTTTCAAACAAAGCAAAATTCTCAATTTAGAAAGGATGAAAAAAATAATTAGTCAACTTAAACAAACAATGACAAACAAAATCAAGTGCACTTATTTTGGTAAATAATAAACTATGCATAAGTATTAAGCTTGATGATATGTGCATATGTAGACATTTATATTTTGTATTTTATGAGGATAAATTTTAAATTTCTCAATTAAAGCTGTTCATGATATTATTTATAGCAATCTAATCCTTCAACCTGAAAGCAACACCCCACGAAACAACAGTTGAATGGTCATTTATCTCTCATCTCTAGAACCATCCATATAAGACGGAAAAGACATCTGGGACACTGTTGGAGAAGCAAGGACCAAATCATAAGTGAAGTTCTTCTGTGAACCCTTTCACATAGACATACCAATGCTGACCGACCGACAAGAATTTTCTTACAACAACTCTGTGCTGACATAGGATGTAGTCTGGAGGACCTACAGGGAGTAATGAATGATGGGGACGGATAGAAGGAGAGAGAGAGCGAGAGAGAGAGAGAGAGTCAGGGAAATCCGTCCAAGCAATCCGACTGATGATGATGATGATGGTGATGTAGTTATTCAGCACTGAGGAGAAATATTAAAGCAAGCTGAAAATGTTCAGATATATGCGGGTGTAATACGTACAAAATTGTTAGACTACCGATATATTTCCAATCATCGAGGTTTTTTTTTATTCAACCTTTGAATATCTGACTAACCTCTGCTTGTCAAAAGTAGAAAAATATATTCAGAAATTTAAAGGTCAGCAGACGCTGAATGGATTTACTACTCATACAATGTGACCCCAAATAAAGCTTGGTGGTATCGTAACTTGCTACTGGGACGCCTGCCCTTGTTTAGGCATTATAAATATATATATACATATATAAAGAGAGAGAGAGAGAGAGAGAGAGAGAGAGAGAGAGAGAGAGAGAGAGAGAGACCTCTCTTTAATCTTTTAGCTCTCAGTTTGATTTGCACTAACTTTAATACCCTCAAAAGGAATATTTTTTCGAGATTAAAATAGTTTTTGATAAAAACCTGTTCCAAAAAACTAAGAGTTTATACTCATAAAAAAATCAACTTTTTAAATAATTCTTAAAGAGAAAAAACCGCCTTTATTCTTTGAATGGACTTTGCATATTCTCTCTCAAAGAGAATGTTGAATTTCTTTGATAAATTCATCTTTACTTAAAGCAATAACCAAACGAACAATCGATGTACTAGAAATAGAAATACAATCTCGTTCAACCCGTCTTGCAACATGTAGGGATTAAAAAGAAGTAAAAAAAAAAAACGATAACATGAAAGAAATAAAATAAATACAAAAGTAACAGTTTCCCTGGAGGCCTCGAACCGGGAGCGAAAACTTGCTGAATCTCGGACTTTGCAGCGCGTTGTGTCTTCGGCTAATTGCAGCCCATGCTGAACATAACCACTAAACATAAAGACACGTGACGGTCCTTTACATTCATAATCTGCCGAAGATGATTGCATGATGTCTGTCTTTTTCCTTCCACCCTTAATTCTTTTACACCTCCGAAACAAAAGAAGATAAACAGTGAATGGCGTTAGAAGAAAAAAAGAGTTAGATACAAACTTCAGAGTTTGCAACAACAATATCAACCAGACCAAGAAAAAACTTCCTCTTGCACCCCATAAACAATTTCCTCGCGGCAAAACATCTAAAAGAAGTGTAAGAACAATATTTTTCACATTGATGAAAATTCGAAACGCGTTGTACGTTTTTTAAAAGGCTCAGAAAAGAAGTTGTTGCTGCATGGACTGTGTAATGATAATTATCAGCAAGCCTAATTTGAAAGTTTGGGAAGTGGGGGGTTATATTTAGAGCGCTTTATTCCCCTATTGGGATGGTCAGGAAATACTTTGAGCTGAATTTTTTTGTAGATATCTTGTATAAGGTTACCGTCAACTGGGATGATATCTATAATGATGATAATCTATTCAATGGTTGGTTTACTGGATGAAGAGAAGGAGAAGGGGATGTCGAATGATAATTTTAGTATCAATTACAGATTATACGCAATTAATACAACATTATGAAAAACATATAGGAAATAAAGGACGAAATCCTTCATAAGAATGCATGATATTGGGAAAGAAACCTCCTTGAAGCGATTATAACTTTTACAGTATTCGAGGAAAAAGTATGTGTTCAAGAATAACCGGACCTAATGAAAGGCGGAACACGAAAAGTTAATTTATTTCTAAGTGTGGACACATAAATGAATTATTTTTCTGCCATTTATCACCTGATAATCTCTGGGGAAATTTTTTCCGATGTCTGGATCTGATCGGAAAAATGTATAAATAATATTTTTCGTCATATGGAAATATATGATCATTTTGTTTACCATAAATAGCGATTGTATAATCACTTTACACTTCTGTCCTTCTGATGATTGTATAAAACACATAACGTTCTGAGTAAAATATAAAGCTCAGCAAGAATATAATTTTAGTAGTTTAGGTTTGAAACCTGTTCTGCTATTATTAGCATAGAGCATTTTATACACTTTTCTAAATAGTATGTTTTGCATAAATATTATTCCTTTTTGAGTTGTTCCCATTAGTTTTAACAGGTGCTTGTTTTCCACAGAAGTCTGAACGATGACAAATCTTCCCAGGTCTCCAGGACTTTGCTAAGTATTCTAGCTAATCATAACAGTGCTGTAGTGTATATAATCTCGATTCTTCCTCTTATCTCCAGTTCTCCAACTCACTTTCGGGGACATTTGGGGAACGTTCCAAGAATCCAACGATACTTGTTATATATATATATATATATATATATATATATATACTCCCCTACTCCCGTAGGGTTGAGTTCTCTGCCGAAGAAGTAATCGTGTTGCCATTAGCGTTCATTTCAAACCTCTTCGTAGATGAATTGAGCTCTCGGCAACCGTTGAACGGATGTATGTAAACAATAGTAATTGTGATTCATAACTGTTTAGAAATTACCTCGCAGCTAATGTCTCCTCGTGGCTGAATGGTCAGAAGCTTTGGCTTGGCGTTTGAGTTAACCGGGTTTCGATTCCAGCAACGGGAAGATACTGTCTAGCCACACTGACGAGTTCTGATAGAACGAAACATGTCTGTCTGTGGATGACTATATGTATGTATGCGTGTGTGTGTATGGTATTTTCATTTTCTTCAGCTTGACCGATCTCTGTCAAGATTTCAGAATTTGTACGTATCTTTTTTTCTTTTATCTTCAATCTATGCTCCACTGTAACGACAAAATAAACAATTATGTTCTTCTAGTTCATTAATATTTGGTATTTTCTTCTGACCAGTCTTGCGTGATCCGTTTGTCTATCAAAGTCCATGATAATTTTCCGTCTTCTCACTTATAAAGACATATTCTGGAGTCAGGCCAGACCGATAAAATGAAACGCAGTTTCTTCCAAGAAGTGACCGTGTTGATACTGCTATATGGATGCACTACATTGATGCTAACGTAACGGATGGAGAAAAAACCTGACGGCAACTATACAAGAATGTTGCGAGCAATATTGAACCAGTCCTGGAGGTAACACCCGACAAAGCAGCAGATCTACGGACACCTACCACCCATCACGAAAACTATCAAAGTTAGACGAACCAGATATGCAGGACACTGCTGGAGAGGTGGGACGAGCTCATAAATAATGTACTCCTATGGACCCCTTCAAATGGCTGAGCAAAAGCAGGTCTACCAGCGCGAACCTACATACAGCAGCTCTGTGAGGATACGGGGTGAAACCCTGAGGACCTGCGATGAAGAGAGTGGTGGTGAGAGAGGGTCAGAGATGTCCGTGCTGATGGCACCACAAGATGAGGATGATGACATGTACCATTGGTCAAATTTTAATCTTTTGTACAATTTCTTGCGGAAATACTATACTCAAGTCTTGCCTTAAGTTATATTCTTTTTGTGTAAATTTGCTGCATTTGCTTTTAATGTGATTAACCGTTTGATCTTTTGTCTTCACTTAACCTATACTATATATTCTATGGTGTATTATGAATATTAGCTTTGATAAAGTTAGTTCTAATGGAACTATTTGTGCTGCTATTAAAAGAGACTCGATTTTTCTTTTTCGGTGCCTTCTACTCCGCCATGTCTAGGTCTTCTTTGCAACTTCCTATGTTGTCGCTTGAAGTTTCCAAAGAACGAAACTGTTTGCGTTTCACTTTAATCTGAAAAGGTATGAAACCTACTATTCTTTCCTAAATTATGGGTAAATAGAGTTTAATTATGTTCTCTTTTTATATCAACTAGTCGAGAAAGAAAACGCTAATTGATCTTGTCTCACACCCTATCGCTGGTAGAGGTTTTGAGTAAATACATACAGCTGTTTTTCATCCGAATTCATATATATATATATAAATTCGGATGAAAAACAGCTGTATGTATTTTGTTGTAATTCCCTAAATTATTAATAAATCTGGAGATTTACGTTGAAATGTATTCAGAATTTGAGATTTTTAAAAATTAAAATTTAATTTACTATAGAAAGTGAGTTTTGAATATAAGTCATGTTACATTATTGAGATTCTAACCGGAAATTTACAAAAAAAAAACGGAAGTGGACAAATAGGGAGGAAACTCTTCACCCCTCTTTTAACCCCTTCCCACCCCTCCCTTCTGTGTCTATTCTAGCTGTAATCTTTTGATCCAATAGATCTGAAGAAGCCCTGTTATTTTTGGTGTTATTGATTCATATCAATACCCATAATAGGATGGAAATTTATAATCCTTATGTGACCGGTTTTTGTTTTTCTTAAAGATATATATATATATATATATATATAGTATTTTCTTCTGTTAGTCCTATATTATTTATGTCAATAATTTTGTCAGCGGCTGTTGTAGTCATACTTTATTTTCTAAAAAAGAATTTTTTGCCGGTGAAAATATAATTCGCTGTTAAATATCTAAAGAATAAGGGTCTGTTCCTCTTTCAGAAACCATTCCTGCCAAAGTTGAAATGATTTTGTCTTGTTGAAAGTAGACTTTTTCAATTCAGTCTGATTTATTAATAATTTCAAGTTATATAATTATGTTTAATCTACAAGTGAAGTGAAATATAGCTTCGTCTCTTTAAGATAAAATAATATTTCGCCGTGAGTTAAAGCAATTAAATCAAACAAATGTAATGCAATTGAATCATATTAGTCGAACCATTAAATATGGGGAAACTTTTTTTTAATGTTTAAATATGACAAATACACACAACATCTTCATATGAATTTTTAAATGTTTGAAATAAAGAATTTTTGTTTTGTGTTCTACTCAGTCATTGTCATTGCAAAAGTTATCAAAATTTTAAATGGGAACATCGTAATATGTTGGACATTGTAAAAGTATTTATTTCATCTTTGACATATTTCTTTTTCTTTTTACGGACACACAGGTACACATGTACATGTGAAAACATATTCGCAGACATACACATATAGACGCACAAGCTAACACACACATACACACTTATATATATATATATATATGGATAGATTAAATAATAGCCCTTATGGTTAGAAAAAAAAACCCGGCAAGTGATTTGATGATGAAAATATACAACGAATCACTGTCAAGGGGTAAAATATATATAAATTGGAAAAAAATACATATTGGAAAAAAAGAAAAGGCCAACCTTGTCATACCAATTAAAAAAAAAGTAAAAAGACGTGCAAATGGTTGGTCAAAAGAAAAAAACCACCGTACGGGCTGCTAAGCTACAATGCAAAAACGGCTTAATACTAAGTAGAGCAAAACAGAAACTATTACAACTTTCAGTTTTAAAAGATAGCATATACGCTCATGTCTGGACTAGGTTGACTCAAAGATCTGTCTCCTCTCTGCACCTCGTGGATATTGTCCAAGGAAAGAATATCATGGCATCAAAGAATTGCCAGACAACATTGGACTTCTCTATTTAATTTAGTACTTGGTTTAAATTCAGAAAATTTCCCTCTTCGAATCTAGTTATAAAAGAACACTCGCACACATGAACAAATACTTACACATAAGTAAATACACACACTCTCTCTCTCTCTCTCTCTCACCCACTCTCACTCTCTCTCTGTCTCTGTCTCTCTCTCTCTCTCACACACACACACGTACATACACACGCACGAACACACCCATATATATGCGTGAGTGTGTGTGCGTGTTTGTTTGTCTACATACATACCTACGTACATACATACAAGCAAACACTTGCACAGATGAATATTACTTGAAAAATTGTCAATTTTAAAAAGAATCAATTCAGATTTCAAAATAAAGCCTGTGTTGATATTTTATGTGATTTTAAAACGTCTTTTTGAATTTTTAAAATTGTTTAGAGTTATTTGATGTTTAAAAAAAACCATAAAACAAAGAAACTGCCATCTGAACTTATTAGATAAAACTAAGTAATCTCATTCTACTTCAATATAAGTGTATAAAATCATAAAAAAATAATTAACACCAATAATAGAACAAACATACAAACATTTTTGAATCCTTTACATTTCAACTAGTAACATTTCGTTTCAATAATAACCAATAATCTATTACCCATTCCTTTTCTCTTTTTTTTTTACAGAGGCCGGTTCATTTTCTGACATGATAGTGTTAATTACTTCCCATAGGTCTGCATAGCTGTTAATTTTTTACCGTCTTCATATCATTTAATTTCCACAATCGAACACTGGTTTTTGATCGAAATCAGATCAGGGCTTGTGGGTGGCCATTTCATTATTTTTCCTCCAGCAAATTATTTAGGCCCAAACATATCTCTAGGTAAGCTTAGATACATGAGAAGGTGCATTCTTGTGCATAAATATACGCTTCAGTTTGAAGCCGTGAAATTCGGACTTGTACAATGCAAAGAAAGTCTTGTCTCAAAAATTGTAATAGTTCAAATCATTTATCAAGTTTAAATGGTCTATCAATTGCTTGGTCGACAATTATCGCCCATATCATTACACTACGAACTACTTGTTGCCTTGTTATACCCAAATCTATGTCTGATTTGGATAAAATCCATTCTTTAGCTCATCCATCAAATCTATCAAATGTTACTCGAGGTTCTTCCGAGAAAATTAATTAGAAAAGTCAATTTTCATGGATTTTTGAGTCAATCCTGACACTTTAGAATATTTGCTTAGTGAGAGAATGTTGCCACGGAGATTTTTTTATAGATCGCAAATCCCTAAGTATTGAACACTTTTTGTCCTACTTGACTTCCTCAGTACCAGCCTTTTCAGAGCGTCCAAAATGATTGTTTCGCAATAATTTACTTTGGTTTACGTTCATCTCAAGGATGCTATTTCTTAAGGATTTTTCTTTGCTTTTGACTTCTCTAAATAGTTATATTTTCAAGAGGCTTCATTATCGTTCGATGATCTCTGCAAAGGTCTTTTGATATTTCCAAAGTGGACATTTCCTCAGTCAATAATTTATTTTCTCCTTTTCCCCAGTTATTAGAACCTTCACTTTACTTATGTTTCAGCATACATTTTCGACAAAAAAAATTGTTTTATTTATTTTTTTTTAGATTTCCGAGGACTTAATCTTATCGTTTAATTTGCATATTAACTTCAATATTTTAAGTTCAAATTTTTCAACTACTAAGAATTAAAAATGGCAGCAAATTTAGTCAAATGTAATACTAAGCTTGGAAACTAACGAGTTTGAATTTGACAAATATTCCTTCTAAATTGTTTGGGGGTAACTGAAGTTTAGCAGATAAGCATGTTAAATTTAGACTGGCTCAATTATAAAAAAGAAGTTCTCTGGTAAAGCATAAATCGGCATCGTCTTTTAGAAGCTTGGTTTCTTTGTTTAATGGTATATCAACCTTTCTAGGTTATTTAAAACCAAAGCCATTCTCCTAGAAGAACAGTAGTGGTACTATTTAACCAATAGATGGGAGGATAAGGGGGTTCATACCTTTCCCGAGGGTATTTGTCCGAAGGTGAACTTAATAGCGCGACTGGAGTTCAAACTCGCTTCCAAAGAGTTTGCAGTCCATTGCTTTAACCATTATACCACGAGGACATTCCCCATGAGATTGCAATATTACATTATGCACGTATATGCACCTATATATAAACCTACCCCCCTCTCTCTCTCTCTCTCTCTATATATATATATATATATATATATATATATATATATATATGAGTGTTTAAACAAATTGATATTAATTTGTATAAAGATTTTTCAATATTACTCATAGGATAGCATAGCCAAAAAGTCAACAGTACTTAGTGATTGTCAGTTTCACGCCGATGTGATCATTACTCTTAATTTTTTGTGTCCAGTCTATTCTTATTTAGATACACATGCTCTAGAACGCTTTATTATGATATTAAGTTTTTTGAAGCACACAGTATAAATACGTGAAATATCTGTCTCTCTCTCTCTATCTCTCTCTATCTCTCTCTGTCTCTGTCTGCCTGTCTGTCTCTCTCTCTCTCTCTCTCTCTCTCTCTCTCTCTCTCTCTCTCTCTCTCTCTCTCTCTCTCTCTCTGCAAAGGAGTTCCGATGGAGTAATGAGGAAACTGGTTGGCAGCAGAATCTAAATAAGCGAGTTCTAAATCCTGTGTTGTTATGAGGTTTACTTTCAGACCAATACCCTCTGGAAAGGTATGTATCTCTTAACCCTCCAGCAGCGCATGAAATAGTACTACAACGTTTCTTTTACAAGAAAGGGGTTTAGCATTAAATTACTCACGAAGCTTGATATGCCATTAAATAAAGAAACCAACCGAAACAAATATATATATATATATATATATATATATATATATATATATATATATATATATCCATGATATTAAGCATTGTGTTGAAATGCGCAGCTTTTAACACACTGTATGAAAACGTTTGTGTGCGCATGTGTGTATGTGTTTGTGTGTGTCTGTGTGTGTGATTTACACGTAAGCGCTTTCAAATACAAAGTTCAAGTAGATGATAAATTAAGAAAAAATCGTGAAATACCAGATCAAGAAAAGCTAAACAATATATGAGATAGCAAAGAAAGTAGACACGAGGATGCTTGTAATAAAACGAGATTACGAGTTTTAGAAAAATAAGAACATTTACGAACAAAATATAGATTTTAGACCAACTTAAGGAGACTTGAACAAACTTGATTCTAAATGTCACTATGGCTCAAATCAAAGCAGACAGTATTTTTAGGCTCCCACCCCCGAACAGAAAATACAAACTAAGGACACAAGTCAATAAACGTTCCTTTTGACCAATCGTTGGTCACTCCGCATTTGTCGGTATTTCACCTCAAGCCAACTGGGAGGGGATAGGCACATAAATTCGTTTTTATTCCAGGCGGCAATTTGGAACCATTGTAGTCGAAACTATCCGTAGCCAGCGGGTGGGTGAAGTGACCCTTCTCTAACGAATAGGATTGCGGGGAAGTGGTTTTTCTAAAGATGACCGATAATGATCCCTCCTTCTGTTGCTCCAGGAAAATAAACACTGATATAAAAAAAAAGAAAGTATACATTGATGCATCAAACAACACAGCCACCTTTGAGCATCTTGTCAGACAAAACGCATCATTCGTGTCACATGGGCCAGACGCTTTTCACTGCAGCTAAAAACAAAATTGCCAAGTTAATTTTAAAGTTATGGAGTTGAATGAATGATAGAAATATGAAATTTAGGAAATAAAGTCTTGACATTTTTGTTATCCATTTACCAAATGAAAATTGAATATAGGATTGAAAAACCGTTGGTTTAAAAAATGCACGAGATGCTATCCCATATTTTTTTTTTAAATCTTTTAGAACTTACTGACTAAAATAAACCACAATTTCATATTTTCAACGTCATTTTTCGAGCTGAAAAAGTAGAGTTTAATTTTGCTCAATAGGTACTGACTTAGTTGGGGGAAATTATACGATTGATTGATGGATTGATTCTAACGGCATGTCAATTAGTTTAAGTTTATTTTATGCCAAGTAGTTAAGAATTTCATTCATTTTGCATTTATAATTACATTTTCTGTGCTTCTCATTTTAAAGATATTTTTGCATTCAATGAAATGATCGGAGGATGTAACAAAAGACCAATTGAAAGTATGGTTCTTCACAAGAAGCAAGTCTCCTGTTGGTTGGGTGCAAAAATTGCTGTTTTGTTGTCATTTTTCTCCAGTTTACATATTTGGGTGGTGTTAGGTTATCGTGCCATTGGCCTAATAAATAGAGTGTTCACCAATGGTCCAGGAGATTGGGGTTCAACCCCTGGTCGCAATATACCAAAGACTCAGCAATGGTACTTGGAGCCACCTTGCTTAACACCCAGCGTTATAAGGCAAAGATCAAGGGTAAAGTGGAGCAATCCAGGGAATGGAATAGCGCTCTCCCCTACACCTCCGTGTAGTAGCTATTTAAAAGAGAGCCTTCTGGTCACTAACATTACTTTTTCTAGATTACAATCAAGAAAAATGGATGAACGCGAGCAGGTCGAATATTTTGCATCAAAACCAAAAGAATTTTACAAGCTTGGCATCTGTAAGTCCATTGACAGATGGAATGAGGAAATAATGAAGTTTATAATAAAGGTTTGAAATTTCTATAAGCATAATACTTTTTTTTATGTAGAATATATTTTCAAGAATTAAACAATTACAAACCTGATATTAATCTTTCATACGCTTTAGCTTCATTCTCACTTTTTTCTTTAAAAACCTCTTACAGTGACTAATATTAAACTGTTATTTCACATTGGGCAATCGTTTTCTATCTTTTGTTTTTCAAAATAAAGATATTGGCTTCACACCCAAATGCAAGTTATTCCTTTTTTACTAAGAATTTTATCCAAACTTGCATGATTTACATTATTAGTGCCTATAATGGTTCGGTGACCGTTATTATTGTAGTAATGCAAACTTACCTAATTTCTTTGGGAATCTAGCTGGGCACATTTCCTAAGATCAGATGAAAGTTCGTACACTCAATTTAACTTAGCCCATCTGTCTCTGTCTCAAAGTAATAATATTTTTCACGATATTTCTGTCATTATGTCCAGTCTTTCCCTCAAATAATATTTAAACATATGAATTGTGTGACCGATGGAAGAACAATTCAAACATGGGGTGATAGGTAAACATTATTGTATAAGGAGAAAAAAGAAGTCATACAAAGGAAGTACTAGCCGTGCTCGACTTGCTGTCCGTCTGTCAAATGTCTCTTAAGGATCGAGGAGTTGTCTCCCTTTATTTCATTATAATTGATATAATGAAGGCACAAGGCCTTGGAGTTATGGGGGGAAGGGGAAGGAGCGGTCTTTGTTTCAAACTAAGATTTCTAAGGGGACTTAGCTAGCCACATTCGCCGACCCATTCAACAATACAATATCATCATCATCATCATATCGTGCTGGCAGCACGGATATCCCTGACCCTCTCTCGCCACTCCTCCCTATCGTTCATCGCCCTAGGCAGGTCTTCAGGACAACAACCTGTATCCTCACATAGCTGCTGAATGTACGTTCGTGCTGGTCGTCCTGCTTTTGCGCGGCCGTGTGTGGGGATCCATAAGAGTACATCTCTTATGAGTTCATCTCTGCTTCTCCAGCAATGTCCTGCATGTCTGGTTCGCCTAACTTGAATAGTTTTCGTGATAGGGGGCAGGTGGCCGTACAGTTGGTGTCTTGTGGGGTGTTGCTGCCAGGACTTGTTCAGGATTGCACGCAGCATTCTTGTGTAATTGCCATCTAGTTTCTTCTCCAGCCGTTTTGTTAGCGTCCATGTAGTGCATCCATATAGCAGTATCGATGTGACCGCTGCCTGGAAGAAACTGCGTTTCATTTTATCGGTTAGGTCTGATTTCCATATAGTCGATAGCCTATTGATAGCTGTCCATGCTTTCGTTAACCTCGTTTCGATGTCCTTTTCGGTTGATTCGATGCTGCTTCCTAGGTACGTGAATTTGTCTACTAGTTTAAGTGGGGTTCCTTCTAGAGTGGAGATGTCCCCCGTTTGGTTATAGCACATATATTCCGTTTTGTGTGCATTAACATGGAGGCCTATGCTTGCTGCTGCTCGTTCCAAACTATGCAGAAGTGTTTCGGCTTGGTCAGGTGTATTTGCCAGTATCGCTATGTCATCGGCGTAGTCGGCGTCGGTAATTGTTGTTGCGGGGTATCTTCTGCTTCTTTTCTTCGTCAGTTCGAAGCCATTCTCTTTGATTTTGTCAATCGATGTTCTAAGTACGTAGTCTAGACAAATGATAAAGAGATACGGAGCCAGCGTGTCTCCTTGTAGTACTCCTGCTACTATGTCGAAGTATTCTGTGTCTCCATCTGGTGATCGTACTTTTACTTTAGTGTTTCTATAGAGAATCGTTATTGCCGCTACGGTTTCTTTAGGTATGCCGTACGCTAGTAGGATTTGTTCCATCTTTCCTCTGTGAATGGAGTCGAAAGCCTTGGTAAAGTCGACAAATATTAATGTCGCTTGTAGGTTCTTTGCCCGTACACCTTCAAGGATTCTGCGGATGGTTAATATTTGTGAGGTCGTGGATCTATTTTTTCGGAAGCCATTTTGGTTTTTTCTAAGTATGTTGTCGATTTTGGGTTCTATTCGGTTTCGTAGTAGGGCATTGTAGATTTTGGCAGCTATGGATGTAAGTGTTATGCCTCGGTAGTTTTTGGCTAATCCGAGGTCCCCCTTTTTAGGGAAGGGGAGTATGCATCCCTTCGTCCATCTATCTATCGGATTTTGATTGTATACTGCGTTGCAGTGTCGGAGCAGTATGTCGTCGAATTGTCTGGTCTTCCATACTTCCGGGGGAATTTCGTCCAGTCCTGCAGCTTTCCTATTTTAAATTTTTCTGAGAACCGAGTCGAGTTCTTCTTGTGTGAACGGTCCAAGTTTAATGTCTAATTGTTTGCTAATTATTCTGGTGATTGGTTCAGGCGTTATTTTTGGTGGGTTTCCAAGTAAGTTTTCGAAGTGCTGTTTCCACAGTTTTATTCTTTCTTGTTGGTTTGCTGCTTTAAGTTTTGCTTTGGCTGTGTTCTTTCTTCTGCTCACTTCGTTTATTGTTTGCCAGGCAATTCTAGATTGTCTATCTTCCACCGAGTCTCTAATCTTATCTATCTGATTTTGAATGTATTCTGTCTGTTCCTTTATATATATGCCTGCTAATTGATATTGTGCCGTTTTTAGTTTTAAGGCATTTGTGTTTGTTGGGTTTTTTCGATAGTTTTTGGAGGCTGTTTTCACTAGTGCACGTTTTTCTCTCACCGCTAAAGTTTCCCATGGGACTCTATATTTAGTTTTAATTTTTGTTGGAATGTATTTTGCTGCTGCCTCAAGGTGTGCATTGACGAAATTTTCGTATTCGTCATTTGGTGTACTTTTTTCCGTCTTTTCTTGTAGTGTTTCGAATCTGTTTCTTAATTCTAATACGTATTTATCTCTTACATCTTTGTTGTTTAATAGGGCCCAGTCATATTGTTTGGTGGTCGCTGTTCGTTTGTCGTTTTTTCGTAGGCTTAACCGTATTTTCGCCGTGACTATTCGGTGATCGGTGGACACACCCTCAAAAGAGGAGTATGCCTCGCAATTCAATGCACTATTCTTCCATTTCTTGTTTATAAGGACGTAGTCTATCTGAGCTTTAGTATTGTTTGCGTACGTGTATGTCCATAGTTTGCCCTCTCTTTTTTGGTAGTTTGTATTGAGGCATGCTAATCTATTTTCTATCATGAAATCTGTTAGATGTTGCCCATTCCTATTTGACGTGTTGTGGAGGCTGTATTTGTTGTTTCCGTTTTTCCCGATTTGTGCATTCATGTCTCCGCCAATGACTAACATGTTGTGTTTCGGGATGCTACGCACTAATGAGGATAACTCATTGTAGAAGGTGACTATTTCATTTTCTTCACTAACATTGGTGGGGCTGTAGCATGAGACGATTGTTGCTCTGGGGTTTCCGTTAAATGTAGCTACCATCATTCTAGGTTGTATTTTCTCTATGCTATTAAGCGTTTTTAGTGCTCTAGGTCCTATAAGCAATCCTACCCCTCCTACTGCGGCGTTGACAGAGTTTTTCCATGCGGATATAGTGGCGAGCGACCATCCATTGCCAGTTTCGTGATATTTGATATCTTCTGTGTGCGTGTATCTGTGTTCTTGTATGCATATTATTTCTATATTATGTTCTTCGGCCGATGCGATTAGCTCTGGGAGTTGTCCTATTCTATTTAAGGTTCTTACGTTAAATGTGGCTATTTGTAGTGTTTGCTTGCATTTTAGTAGTTTTGATTGTTTGAGCTCTGTAGCTGATTTTTCGAACACCGAGGCCAGGGCTCCAACCTCAGCAGGACGCGCCCCTTTTTTACCCGCGCGAAGAGCGATGCGGTTTGTATAAGTGGTTTGAGTGTGGGTCATGGTTATCTTTCGATGGCTGTTTTATTCTCTTCTATAGAAGCCACTCTTATAGAGAAGCAGCAGTAGTTCCCCGATCGAACTGTCGATCCTGAGCGAAAAGTCGTCAGACTCACGTCCAGGACCCATTTGGGTATTGAGTTTGGTCGTCCATTGGTTTATTCAAATACCTTTACGTACATCATGCTGCTTCCCATGTGTACGTAAAAAAAAAAAAAAAAAAAAGGGTGGGGGAATTTGTTTTAAGTTTTAACTTAGTTAAAGTCCAACATTAAGGTACTTTCTTAAGACTTTCACTAGTACTGACTTATACTTTTTTTGCTGTATAGGGACTTTTCCTGGGTTTTTCATTTTTTTTTTTTTTTCTACAGTTGGGGACCTAGCAGGCTTCAGGAATTATAGAGCTTTTTTTTTCTCTTGGGGGGGGCCTGTGGTAGCATTAGGCGTTCTAGACTTTTTCTTCTAAACTACTGTTAGGGCTTTCTTTACGAATTTTTAAATTATTCGATAGAAGATATTCAAAAACATTCTGCCTTGTTCGCTGACATGTGGATAGGCTTAATATCAAATTGGCTTTATAGTAGAGTAAGCGTGCCTTTACATTTAAAACGCATAGTTTAAGCATTATTTCACAAACAAAATACAGCATAACATTTTGTAAAATTCAGCATTTTAAATTCGAATTAAAGACATACTGACCAATATTGACATATTTCTTCCACTTGGCTCCTGAGTTCAAATGCTCTTCTTCGTTTGGACTTTTATTTACTACTGATATTTTAGGTAGCTTTGGGGGCGGCGGTCTACTGGGGGTGGAGGGGAGAATTCGTTTTTGTTGGGTTTTTTTTTTTTTTTTTCCTTTTTCCCTTTCTGAGGGGGGGGCTGTGGTAGCATTCTAGGCTTTTCTTCTAAACTACTGTTAGGGCTTTCTTTACGAATTTTTAAATTATTCGATAGAAGATATTCAAAAACATTCTGCCTTGTTCGCTGACATGTCGATAGGCTTAATATCAAATTGGCTTTATAGTAGAGTAAGCGTGCCTTTACATTTAAAACGCATAGTTTAAGCATTATTTCACAAACAAAATACAGCATAACATTTTGTAAAATTCAGCATTTTAAATTCGAATTAAAGACATACTGACCAATATTGACATATTTCTTCCACTTGGCTCCTGAGTTCAAATGCTCTTCTTCGTTTGGACTTTTATTTACTACTGATATTTTAGGTAGCTTTGGGGGCGGCGGTCTACTGGGGGTGGAGGGGAGAATTCATTTTTGTTGGGGTTTTTTTTTTTTTTTTTTTCCTTTTTCCCTTTCTGATGGGGGGGGGCTGACCATTCATCCATCGCCATGCGCGCTGCTACCACGAAAATACCACATTTGCTCTATGAAGAAAGACCTACTAAAAATCCTGAAAGTGATGTATGATTTTATTTACAATTTTGTGATATCTTTACAATGAATTTATATGCTGGGAATGGGAGAAAAACCCCGAAATATGTACAATACGAAAAACAAGGAAAAATTCCCCGTTTGGTTGCCCTCCCATTCCCCCGTCTACGAAAATTGAGGCCGACTGTTTTCCGGTGTCCGAAAACACCGAAAACAAGCTGGACCTACCCTAGGTGGCACTGGGATCCTACTCTAGTGGGGTAAAGTAATACAGGGTTGGGGCGCGGAATGGGACAATAAAAGAAGGCAGGTAGTATGATTTTTATATACATGTGAATTTTTTAAAGATCTTCCATAAAAGTGGGCTGGAATATGGGCAGAGGTACAAAAATAATGGGGATGGGGAAGATCTTGAGAACTAACGACTAGATGACGGGGACAACGACTGACAACATACTGCTAACTAGGTTCCAAGGGGAAAAAGCTTGCCAACTTACCGGGAGTGGGGTCCCTAAGGACCCGCACCGTAGATGCCATGAGCCGGCAGATGAGAGAAGGATGACTTTAAAATTGCCTCCTTTCTTACGACCAGGTTCTCTGCATTCACCCACCTTCTGCTGAATGTTATGCGATCCAAGCGTTTTCTATCGCATCTGATTTTGACCCTAATCGAATGCCTAAAATACAAAACCAGATCACGATGGGAAAAGTTTGCATCGTCATACAATCCCTTCTTTCGCGTAGTCCAAATCACCATTCGAGCTACAGCTAGGATCGCGAGAAACACCACACGCTTCTCACCCTGAAACGGAGGAAGAACGTTGTCCACGACGTAACCAACGTCGAGCAGCACGATCTGCTTGGGTTTGATGCGAGCCGTCCACTCCCCGACGTGATCCCAAAACGGGCGAAATCGCTCGCAGTAGTAGAAGGCGTGCTCAGCCGTTTCTTCTAATCCACTGCCGCAGCGAGAACAATCAGGCATGTCTGCCAGGCCCGCTTTGTTGTTAAAGCCGAGAAGGGGTAACGCATTCCGTGCAAGTCACCAGGTGAGCGAGAACTCGGAGTTGTTCAAGAAGCTAGATCCTGGTGCCTAATTCCAGTGAGAGCGGGTCTCCTCCGCCGTCCAGCCTCGCTGCTCGCTAAGAGGATCAGAAGCGGAACCAACCACTACCTCCCGATATAGCTCTTTCCGAGGCCGTGAAAGGTCACTGGACCCAAGAAGGTTACGAAGGGCCTTTCAGCACTCGCGGAAAAACAGTGCTTCGCCCAAAGGCTTACGTCGACCTTCAGCCTTTGGGTCTGACTGGAGGCGAGGAAAAGTCCGACTCGCCATTCGTCTCCACACTGCGTCCCCCGTCAAGAACCGGCCCAGGTATGCGAGTCTTTCAGCAAGCCAGTGGCTCTCCAGATCAGGCATACCCAGACCCCCGTTGCGTGTACGTTGGATACAGACCCGCCTACGGACGATCGGCCTTGCACCTCCACAGAGCAATCTGAGGAGGGATTGTTGCAGTGCCAACCGACGTGCCTTAGGCAGAGGAAGTACAGCCAATCGGTAAAGGATCAGGGGGAAGACGTACACGGCGCACGCCTCCTCCCTGCCCTTTAACGACAACCTCATTGAAAGCCGGATTCCCACCTGAGCATTCACATTGGGTTGTACTTCCGACCAATTTCGCTCCAGTTGGAGGTTGGGCCCGAACCTCACCCCGAGGATGCGGACGGGTCCGTCACTCCAGCGAAAGGGCCCTGGAAGAGAATTGCTACCCCTCCAAGCACCGAGCCGCAAACCTTCGCTTTTGTCAAAATTGATCCTGGCTCCTGCGATCCGCTCGTACTCGACAACCGCCTCTTTCACAGCCTTTATATCCAGGCGGTAGGATACAAAGACTGTGATGTCATCAGCGAACGCAGAAACCCTTGCCGTAAGAGGGCCAGCAAAAGGAACACCGCACAGGGACCGACTTGTCCCCTCATCCCTAAGCCTGCTCAGGAGGGGCTCCAACACGAGGACATAGAGAAGAGGAGACAGGGGGCAGCCCTGCCGGACCGAAAGCTCGACCGCGAATACCCTCGAACCCCTTCCGTTCACCTGCACCACTGCCTGAGGGTGATGGTACATCATGCTAATCCATCTGCAGAACTCCGGTTTGAATCCGGCAGTATCCAAAACAGTCGCCAAGAACCGATGGTCAACCCTATCGAAGGCCTTGGACTCATCTAATCTGATCAGCGCAGCTTCGGTGTCGTCTTCTATCCCCTCTAGGACCTCGCGAATCAAGTGCAGATTGTCCTGGATCGATCTTCCCTTCACAGCAAAGGTCTGTTCGGGGCCGATCAGATCAAGACCTGGACTAAAATCTATAACTCTGTGTTAAGCAGAGTTATGGGCCTGTAGTCGTCTAAACCCTCCCCAACATGCTGGCCACCTTTCTTCAGCAATGTGACCACGCCCTTGGTAACGCAACCAGGGATTGCTCCCTGGGCGAACCAATGGTTGAACATATCTGTCAGAATAGGGACAAACATGTGCGACATCCTCAAGTACACTTCGTAGGGCAAACCATCTAGTCCCGGCGACTTGTTGAGGCCGACCAGCTTCAACGCATCACGGACTTCGCATTCAGTAACCACACCCTCGCAGCTAGCCGCTTCAGCCACCCCAATGTAGGAGAAGTCGGCGAGATAGCTACGAAACTCCCAGATCGGGAGATCAGTGCAGCGGGAAAAGCCATCCCGAAAGTGCGCCCGAAAGGCATCACGCATCTCACGACTCGTTCGCAGCAGTCGCCCGTCCGGGGTCTTCAGAGACGCGATGTACCGATCGGGGAACCTTCGCACTTCTTCTTCACACGCAGTTGTGTTCGATTTCACAGCTTCGTTGAGAACTCTATTTAACCTAGATCTAACTACGAATCCCTTGTAGCGCTCGCTACTCTCACGCTCAAGGTGCTTCCTAGCTAGTTCTACACCTAGGGAGACCCTCCCCAGCTACCGCCCGGGAAAGTCTATCTTCTATAGACTTCGCCTCCTTGGCCCTATCTAGGTTGAGCTGTCGACCGTATTTGGTGGCGAAGTCTCTAATCTTATATTTGAGAGAAAACCACCCCCTATTCCCGGTAACCGCCCTCATTAACGCCCGCTTAATTAGGGATTCCAGCCTGTCCCGGAAGTCCCGTATCTCCAGTAAGGAGGTATTGAACTTCCAGTAGCCGGATAGACTAGGCCTATTTGCTAACCGCACACTGACCCTAACAAGCTTATGGTCAGTCCACGCTATCAAGTGGAACGTGGGTCAACTAACGAAATCAATATCAGCTCGTCTAACTAACACTCTGTCCAAGTAGGAACCTACTTTGGTAGAGGGCGAGCTAACTAGCCACGTCCACATCTCCCGCCCTGGGTAATCAAGACGAAACCTGTCGACGAGGCCGTGACGAGTCACGAAACCGACAAGGCTGCTCTCACACCTTCCCGCACGACAAGCTCCCCGACCGACCTTATCTATCTTGGGATCAAGGATCGCATTCCAATCACCCATTAAGACTAGCAGCTTTATATCGTCCAGGAACGGCGCCAACCGACGAAAAAAGGAAATCTTCTCCGCAACGATATTGGACGCATAAACTGCAACCAGACGGAACTTAAAACTTTTCACGGCAACATCGGCGACAACCAGCCGGCCCCCGTCACCTGCAAAAACAACGTCAATATCAGCATTAAGGCAGCGTCCAACTAGCAAGGAGACCCCAGCGCTGATGCGGCTGCGATATGCTGAGAAAACGTCAAAGTCGCTTTCCAGCACCCGACAGTCGGCACCGCAAGTGAAGTGGGTCTCTTGCACTGCAGCAACATCTAAACCTAGGTTTTTGAGATCACCAAGCAAGTGCGTGCACTTGCTTGAATCCCTCAGTCTCCTCATATTCAAACTGGCAAGGTTTAGAGCCATCAGTCCTACGTACCTTACTCAGTGTCGACTACGGGCCGGAAATCCTTCGGGGTGAGGATGCCGACAGCCTGACGCAGGGAACCGGTGCCGAGTTCAGTTGTAACCCGGTTGTCCCAGGTGATTCCGCCGACATCTACTGGAAACCGCAGCTTTAGGGACCTATAAAGAAACAGGTGAACCAAAATAGGGACCCTACCCGAACAAAAACGTATACATTTTTTTCAGGGAGGAGTGCTCCAATTCTGCCGACTTCATGCCCGTATTAGTCTGACAGACCGTACTCAAGAACTTCCACACGCCCTTGGTACGGTCACCAGCTGACCGGACAAAAGTGGTCACCATGGCTGCACTCCTGAAATTTGCGGGGTTGAAAACATTGATGTCTTTGATTTTTTCCAGGTTCAGCAGCGGCTTTGGTGCCTTTCGAAGCTGGAAGTCACCGACTGCTTCCACTCTACTGAGCACAAAGCTGCTGCCTGCTGGATCTGTTGGATAGTTAATTGTTCACACTCCTGCCGATTTGTTTTTGTTTTTTTGGTAGCAGGAGGGTCATTTTTGTGTTCAGCTGGGAAGAGTTCCTGAGATGATATTGTTGAGGGGCTAAGTGAGGGAAGGGATGGTGTCCTTGTTAGGTTCAGGGGTTGTGACCGATCAGCTGATTGTGACCTTGGGAGGGGGATTTGGTAGGGGCGGCGATATTTCTTCAGGTATTGTTCTTGCTGGGCGGAAAAAGTATTCATTTGATAAAGGTGTTGTGTACGTTGTAGGATTTAGAGAAGGTGACTCCCCCGAGCGAGCTCAGCTCGGAAAATATGTTTAGGTTGGACGAGTCCATATTTGGGGTATGGTAGGATATGACCCCATAACATGAATATATCCATAATTTATTTGGTTGATATCATTTTGTTTATCATATCATATTTACCAACCCCTCCGCTTGGGTAGGATATGACACAAGGTCAATTTTTAAGCAGAGTTTTACAGGTTTCAATTCAAAGTTTTCCTTCTCCTAGACTAGTTGCCAAACCAAGGCTGAAGAACCCAGTCTGCTCTACTATTTACCCATTGCTGGTGGGAGAATAATTGGATTCATACCTTTCCCAAGGGTATTAGTGCTATATGAAATGTAATCAGTGTCGTCCAGGATTTGAACTTGTGTCGCCGTGTCCATTTCCTACAACGATAACCATTATACTATGGGCACCTCCACACTTTTTGTTTATTAAAAGAAAAAAACGAATAAAATATGAATTGTGTTTATATTTAGTAGATAAATAATGAGCATCTGTTTTAGATCACGAGAAAGTTTATTTCCGATAAATGACTATTAATTACATTTAAAATCCAATAATATTGTAATGAATATCTAAAATGATAAAAATATTAACTGAATCTAATGGTGAAAAAAATGTCAAAAGCATTTTTGTCGAATCGCATTTAGAATAGCACTGTTCTAATTCCGATATAAAAGTGATCATATTTTATTGAAGATGTAGAAAATAACAGCCATTTATATTTCCATACGTTATCATCATATAATTATGTCATGAATCAGATTATATCGGTTGAAAAAACTGTTCTTATGTTATCTTTGGGTTAATTTTCCTTTTATAAATAACAGTAAAATGGAAGCACAATAGAAAGTGTATTAAGGCTTTACATCTGATAAATAATTATAGCTGTTTGATTTCGAAATAAATCCATATGATCTGATTGTTTTGTTTACAATTATGATTTTCATATTCGATAACAAAGCAAAAAAAAGCTCATCGGTAAAACTTGTATAATTCTTATTAGAATTTTGCATTCGTTTGAGGCTATGTATACGCTTTTTATCTTAATTTTATTTTCATTGTTTTTTTTTATTTTGTACTAACAATGACCAATCTACCTCTAACCAACAAAAAATCTAATTTTCTTATGATTGATTGATTGGTTGATTGATGATTGATTTTATCAAAACGTCAACTCGTTTACGGTCATCCTTTTCCAATAGTTAGATTTAGTTTTTGAGGGTCATTTAATGCCGAAGTCATCCTTGATGGAAGGTTGTACTGGTAATATTTAGCTGGAAGGTTAAGGGAGTTTATACCTTTACCAAAGGTATAAAGCCGACTGAAGTTCCTATGATATCACAGTCCTGCACGGTAGCCATCAAGTCAAGGGTTATCCATTGTAGAGGTTAGAGAATCGCGTTTGTTGCACGTTTATATTGACACGTTTTACTTAATTGTTTCTTAAGAGATTTTTTCGCGCATAACTGTAAGATATGAAGAAATCCTAACTAATACAAATAATTTGCACACAGCTCGATACTTTCAAGTATTCCTATCTAATACAAATATTCTATACACAAATCTATGATTTCAAATTACTATTTCTATTTCATAATATTTTTTTGAATTTATATCAACAACATCAATATCAAGTCTAGGAGAAGGAAAACTCTGAATTCAAACCTGTTAAACTCCGCTTAAAAAAAAATTGACCTTGTGTCATATCCTGCCCGAGCGGAGGGGTTGGTAAATAGGGTTGGACCTTGTGTCATATCCTGCCCGAGCGGAGGGGTTGGTAAATAGTATCAATATCAAGTCGCGCTGCTAGCACGGATATCCCTGACCCTCTCTCCCCATCCTTCCCTATCATCCATCGCTCCCGGTAGGTTTTTCAAACTACATCCTGTGTCCATACGGAGCTTATGTAGATAATTTACTGCTGGTCAGCTAAGACTGGTAAGTCCATGTGAGGAAATCTATTGAAAAATGTTGCTTATGAGTTCGTCTTTGCTTCTCCAGTAGTGTCTTGTATGTCTTGTTCGTCTTATTTTGATGGTTTTAGAGATGGGAAGATGTGGCTGTACCGCTGTTGTTTCCTGGTGTGTTACTTCCAGGATTTGTTCAAAATATCTCGTAACTAGCCATTGGCCTAATGAGTAGAGTGTTCACCAATGGTCCAGGAGCCTGGAGTTCAATTCTAGGTCGTCATACCAAAGACTAAAAAAATCGTACTTGATGTGTTATATATTGACCCTCGACGGAGCTGTCAACCAAGAGATGCACCTGTATAAATAAGCGGAAGAACAGCGGAAGCAAGTGTATGTCAGACAATGATATAACCAGGTGCCCGGGGCGATTCGAGTCAGTTGGAGTCAGTTGGAGACAGGATGCCAGCGAAGTGAGACCCAGCTGCAGAGGGCTTTGGGCCCTCAGTAACTCACGGTTGAGCAACCCAGGCAAGACTAGAAAGAAGTGCTGCTATGTTCGAAGAAGAACTTGGGGTCAATACAAGCAGTCTGTCTCTGTCTCCAACTCATCTCTCACACACAAGAATAAAGTGCGAGAGATTATATTTTTATGAAGACGTGTATTCGTTCGTTCATTGAAGCTCGTATATTATGTTTGATTATGTTTCTGCTTATATTTGTGTAATACAATATATGCTGCCTTGCTTAACACTCAGTACTATAAGGTAAAGGATCAAGGGGAAAGTGGAACAATCAAGGGAATGGAGAGGCACCCTTCCCTATACCTTGGTGTAGTAGATATTGAAAGGGGAGCCTTCGGGTTGCCCTCAACTAAGGTCATCAAATTTACTTACTCTTGAGCAGTTTCGGTCTAGCTTTTTTCTCTGTGCATTTTCTCAGCGTCAATGAGGTGAATTCAAACAGTCGTATTGAAATAACTGATGCTTGGAAGAAATCCCGTTTTATTCTATCGGATAGATCAGACTTCCATATGATCGATAGCCTATCAATAACTGTCCACTTCTTCGCTTGGCACATATTAATATCACTTTCAGTAGAAGAGACACATGAACTTGTCTACTAAGAGAATTTTTTGAATAACCTCCTACGATGATTTGACGGATTGTCAGAATCTGTGATGTTGTGGATTGGTTTCAAAGAAAACCATTATGATTTTTCTTAAGAATTGTCAATTTCAGCTTCGATATGGTTGTGAATAAGAGTATTATAAACTTTTACCACGATAGACGTAAGAGCTATGCTTTAGTAGTTCTGGCTGATTCCAATGACACCTTTTTCACCGAAAGGGAGGATGTCTTTGCTCTCTCTTTTATGGTGCGTCGTTTATATAGGGCGTCGCAAAATCGAAATTGCAGTTTATCAAATTTCTTTGTCTTTCATACTTCTGTAGGTATTACATCGGGGCTAGCATTTTTTTAAAATTTTAACTTTTGTCTGTGTTTTTGTGTATTCTTCTTGAATAAACTGTTCGAGTATGATGTCTAGTCAGCAATTAATAATTTTTGTGATAGGTTTATTAGTGATGTTATGGAGTTTCTAAGATGTGTGTAATGTTCTTTCCAATCCTGTATTAGTTCTTCATTGCAAGCAACTTTTAGTTTAGCTCTCAAGGTACTTTTCCTTTTTCCTCACTTCATTTAGTGTCTGCCATGCTATTCCTGATTTACTGTCTATGGACTTGACCTTGAATGTATTCTTATTGTTTCTTTTTTTTATTTTTCTATTATTTTGGGATGGTATATGTTATTTCTTTTTGTGCTTCTTAAGTTTCATCGCGTTGGCATTTGTTGGGTTTATTTTACTAGATTAAGATGCTATTTTCATGTTATTATGTTTTTCCTTTCAACTAGTGACTCCCATGGAACTCTACACTTAACTTTTGGTTTGGTTACCATACCCTCAGCTGCTCCTTTCACGTGAATATAGACGAAGTTTTTATATTCATCATTCGGAGTATGTGTTTCAGATATCTCCCAAAGAGTATCGTATTTTTTTTTACAATTATCGTTTGTTTATAAGTAAGGATCAGTTTTAGCGTAAGGTTAAGTCTATTTGCATCTTATTTCTGCATAGTCGCAATCGTATCTTCGCTTTGAAAATTCAGTAATTAGAAGATACTCCTTCTTAAAAGGAGTAAGCTCCACAGTTCAGAGTTCTATTCATCTACTTCTAGTTTGAATAAATAATCTGTTTGATCCTTAGCATAATTTGGGTCGGTGTAGGTTCATAGTTTTCTCTCTCTTTTTTTAGAATTGAATATCAAGGTATGTTATTTTTTTTTAACAAGGGAGAAATCTGTTGAATATTTTCCATTTCTGTTTGACGAGTTGAGTAAGGAGAATTTGTCATTTTCGTCATTGCTAATTTGAGCATTCAAGTTTCCACCGATGATAAATACCTAGGGTGTTTTGGAAAACATCAGACAAGGAAAGATAACTCGTTTTAGTAGGTGATGATGTTCATTTTATTCCTGACATTGTTGGGATTGTAGCTGGATGTGGTTGTTGTACAGGTGTTGCCATTGAATGAAACATATTTTATTCTCGATTGTATTCGCATAATTCAAAAACAGAATGCTTTGAACTGTTTTTAATGACATATTGTTACATATTGACTCCTGACCGAACAGTAAATCATAGATTCTCTACGCAGGACGCGTTGGTTAGTTGCTTGGTTGCTTGATTGGTTAGTTTGTTCTTCATCCTCCTCTTGTTTGGTATTTTTGAAACTGGTAACTTTCTGCAATTACGAGAATACAGCATGTCAATCTGTCTTTTGTTTTTTCTTTTCATGCATAAAGGAAAATAAATCTACATTTACATAATTGTAAATTTTCTTTAAAAAATTCAGATTTATGAGCATCTTGTATTCCTATCTAAGAGAGATTCTTTTAAACAGATAAATTTGATCCATAAATAGGACTATGACCGGGAAAACTAGTCTGTGTTAGAGTTTAAATAAGATTAAATGCGATAAAGGGGAATTCCAAACTCATGAGACCACTAGAAGTGGAACCTCACCAATTTTGGGCCATATTGAAAAAGATCGTTTCAACACTGTAGAGAATATAGTAGGGGTATTCTATGCTGACAAGGTGGCAGGAAGACATTGACTGCACAGATTTTAACATAGAAGTGAAAAAAGAAACTAGTATATATTTCTTTAGTCGTTATTATATTTGTTTCCCTTTTAGCATAAGACGAGAGGTTTAGTGTCTCAGTCTCCGGTAGCTTTTTACTAACAAAGATAAATATGCAAACAAAACTGAAAAGATAATGACTGCTGTTGTATAAGAAAACAATAAGGTTTATTAAAACTCAGGCAGAGACATAAAAGTACATCTATTGACCAGGAAAAGAAAGTTGTTTTAAGTTCTGAGTGCAACGGTCAAATACACGTCTAGTGAAGATGCATATATTTTATTTTCAATGTCTTATTGCTTGGTTCTACTATTTCGTTTATTTCTTTTTTTAAATTTTCATATCGCTTGTAAGTTCACTTAGATAAACTATGCTGTTTTCTTGATCACACGTATTTGTGGCATTTTGAAAATGTTCTATTTCATTAATTCATGACAACATAATATTAACTTTTAAACTTTTCTTGTCTGATTGCTTCTCATAAATTATGCAATATTCATCGTAATGAACTACTTTTCATTGCATGTGATAATTATTTCTTTGTTTATCAAAAAATGTTGGTTATAATTCAAATATTTTGTGTATTTAAATATATGTTGTTGCTTTATATATGTTTAATTACGTTTTTTATCTTCAACGGGAAAAAATTAAACCTACTACGTCATTTCTTAAATTCTTAAACATTAATGACATGACACTTAGTAAAACTATTTTTGAACCGATTGTCTCCGATCATGAAAATACAGGATTTGGGTATACAAACTGAAAAAAACATCGACACGCGGCTAACAAAGGCATGGACAGCTATCAATAGGATATCGGTCATTTGGAAGTCATACCTGACCGATAAAATGAAACGCAGTTTCTTCCAAGCAGCAATCGTGTCGATACTGCTATATGGATGCACTATATAGACGATAACTAAATAGAGGGATAAAAAGCTTGACGGCAACTACACAAGAATGCTGCGAGCAATATTGAACAAGTGCTAGAGGCAACACCCCCAAAGCAACAGCTTTACAACCACCAATCTCCCATCACGAAAACTATCCAAGTTAGACGAACCAGACATGCAGGACACTTCTGGAGAAGTAGGGACTAGCTTATAAGTGATGTACTCCAATGGACCACTTCACATGGCCGAGCAAAAGCAGGGCGATGAGCTCTAACCAATATACAGCAGCTCTGTGAGGATACGGGGTGTAGTCCTGAGGACCTGCCGGAAGCAATGAACGATAGGGAGGTGTGGCGAGAGTGGGTCAGGGATATCTGTGCTGATGGCACGACAAGATCATGATACTTCAAACTATCTGTATTTACAATTATTAGAATTATTATAAGTTATATGAAACATTATGTTTTCTTGAAATACTTTATCATCATCATCATGTCGTGTCGCTCGCATGGATATCCCTGACTCTTTCTCGTCACTTCTCCCTATCGTTCATCGCTTCTGGCAGGTCTTCAGGGCTACATCCCGTATCCTCACATAGTTGCTGTATGTATGTTCGAGCTGGTCGTCCTGCTTTTGCTTGGCCATATGCGGGGGTCCATAGGAGTACATCACTGATGAGTTTGTCCTTGCTTCTCCAGCAGTGTTCTGCGTGTCTGGTTCGTCTAACTTGTATAGTTTTCGCGATGGAAGGCAGGTGGACGTATAGTTGGTGCCTTGTGGGGTGTTGTCGCCAGGACTTGTTCAATATTGCTCTCAACATTCTTGTGTAATTGCCGTCAAGCTTCATCTTCAACAGTTTAGTTAGCGCCCAAGTAGTGCATCCATATAGTAGTATCGATACGACCGCTGCCTGGAAGAAAATGCGTTTTTAAAAAAAATCTTGAAATACTTAAAAATATTCAATTCTGTGGAAGCAGATAATTATCATAATTCAATTGAAAACGATACTTGAAACTATATAAGTGCTTATTAATTTGTGGTTTCCAGAAGATTTGTTTGAAGCTAAACTTACAAATAATTATTATCATCCCTTGCTTGAAACCATATAGAATATTGAAATTCGGCATTAAATAATCCAAGAGTTGACATGAAGAAAATCGAAACTAAGAACTATACAACAATAAAAAATACAAATAATTATTGTTTCAACTTTTGGTTGATTGATAGTTTTCAGCATAATACCCTTGGGAAAGGTAGGAATCCAATTATTGTCCTCCAGCTATGGGTAAATAGTAGGAAAGACTGAGTTCTTCAGCCTTGGTAAGACAATTAGTCTAGGAGAAGGAAAACTCTGAATTCAAACCTGTTAAACTCCGCTTAAAAATTGACCTTGTGTCATATCCTGACGGAAGGAAGGGGTTGGTAAATATGGATAGTTTTCAGCATATCAAAAATTCTAGGGTTATGTTTTGCCTAGAGGTTAGGGAATCGCGTTAATTTTTCGTTCATATCTACGTTTTTGTGCAATTGTTCTATAAGAGTTTTTTGGGGGTTTTTTTGCACACGGTCCTATTGAAAACGAATGATGTTAAAAGATATATCTTTGACTGATAATTAGGATTCTAAGAATTTCTACCACTCTCGGTAAGAGACGATCAAGAAATTATGGCAAGGAAGAGGAACTTCACTCTGCCTAGATCTCCATGATTCTATCCTCACCATCAGATGAAGCTTTCTATCACATCCTGAACAGGCATCTTTTTCGCGATGCGACGTCTGTCATACCCTTTTTGTTGGGAGATGCAATCAACTTATTCTAAGCTCCGTTGACAAGGCCTGAGTATAAACATTGTTTGAGGATCATAATATTCAGAAAGTCATAGTAGATTCATTAGGACGTTTCAGCTTTCTATCGACACAAGTTTTTAAAGTAATAAGACCGTGGATTTAAAAAAAAGACTCAAACAAGTATGCTGTCGGTTCCGTTTGAAGACAATATCCATTAGGCAGATAAACATAAACCGGAAAATATATCAATATTTGCGAGAGCAATACGTGTATTGTAGCAGGATGACGAACATATTTACAATCAATTTTGATGTAGAAGTTTTCGCACCAATTCAAAACGTTGCCGGCCTGGCTAAGCTTATTATGACTACATTGAAAAGGAGGAATTATATTAAGAGGCTGCAGAATTGGACAAAAGCTGAATCTGCTCTGCATGTATCCGGCCGCATAATTTAACAGGAATTCCACAAAGGCCAGTGATGTGGTGAAGTATTCTTAGATTTTCAGTGGTGAGCGATATTGATTTTTGAGACCCAAATTCATAGCTAACCTCAAGGTTATCATCCCGAGTTGTTGTTGGAAGCCCAACTGCAAATTTACATGTTCAAAAGACATTATGCAAAATATTTATACAGAGCGAGTACTAGATAAAGATTTATCTTTGTATCAGTATATGCATGTAGACAGTGAAATATATATATATATATATATATATATATGTGTGTGTGTGTGTGTGTGTGTGTGTGTGTGTGTGCTCATGTGTTATCGTGATGTAATGGTTAGTATAGTGGGTAATGGACACGGCTATCCGAGTTCAAATCGAAGACGAGGCTATATTGCATTCCACTTAACGTCATGCACTTTTAGGAGAAGAAAAATCTCAATACATACCGGTTAAATACGACTAAAAATACCTTTTGACGCACTCAACTCGTGGAGGAAAGATTATATATATATATATATATATATATACTAAGAACAAGTTTCCTAGGTACGTGAATTTGTCTACTAGTTTAAGTGGGGTTCCTTCTAGAGTGGAGATGTCCCCCGTTTGGTTATAGCACATATATTCCGTTTTGTGTGCATTAACATAGAGGCCTATGCTTACTGCTGCTCGTTCCAAACTATGCAGAAGTGTTTCGGCTTGATCAGGTGTATTTGCCACTATCGCTATGTCATCGGCGTAGTCGGCATCGGTAATTGTTGTTGCGGGGTAAGCAGCGTCGAATCAACCGAAAAGGACATCGAAACGAGGTTAACGAAAGCATGGACAGCTATCAATAGGCTATCGATTATACGGAAATCAGACCTAACCGATAAAATGAAACGCAGTTTCTTCCAGGCAGCGGTCACATCGATACTGCTATATGGATGCACTACATGGACGCTAATAAAACGACTGGAGAAGAAGCTAGATGGCAATTACACAAGAATGCTGCGTGCAATCCTGAACAAGTCCTGGCAGCAACACCCCACAAGACACCAACTGTACGGCCACCTGCCCCCTATCACGAAAACTATTCAAGTTAGGCGAACCAGACATGCAGGACACTGCTGGAGAAGCAGAGATGAACTCATAAGAGATGTACTCTTATGGATCCCCACACATGGCCGCGCAAAAGCAGGACGACCAGCTCGAACGTACATTCAGCAGCTATGTGAGGATACAGGATGTTGTCCTGAAGACCTACCTAGGGCGATGAACGATAGGGAGGAGTGGCGAGAGAGGGTCAGGGATATCCGTGCTACCAGCGCGAGATGATGATGATGATGATGAAGAACAAGTAGGGATGGATCATTATAGAAAGTTATGAGGTCCATTTCATTACGACCATTTGTAGGACTGTGGCAGGAGATGATATTGAATTTTTACGAAGCTTTCAAGTGTTTCAAGCAGTGGTCGTATCAGTTCTTCAATATGGATGCACCACATGGACGCTGACTTAGTATATAGAAAAAAAAGCTAGACGGAAAATGCGCAAGAATGCTAGGAGCTATATAGAATTAATCCTGGAAAACATCCCAAAAGACAGCAACTGTATGACTAGCTACCTCCCATCTCCAAAACCATCCAATTAAGACGGAAAAGACATGCAGGACACTACTAGAGGAGTAAGAACGAACACATAAGCAACGTTCCCCTATAGACAACTTCACACGGACGTGCAAGTTTTGGACTATCAAGCAGATTTTATCTACAACAGCTCTTACGGACACAGGATGTAGTCTAGAAGACCTGCTGGAAGCAACAGATGATAAAGACACATGTCGAGAGAAAGAGAGAGAGAGAGAGAGAGAGAGAGAGAGAGAGAGTTAGGGAAATCCGTGCTAGCAGTATGACATGATGGTTATATATATATATATATAGTACAATTAAATGGAGACTCAAACTCGGTTAAGCCGTCATAATAAATCTATTTCGGCGAAGAATATTATTGGTATATTCTCCGTCTCGTCAGATGACTCTTTTACTTGCTCTGTCTTGTCGCAGAGATGCGAATGAGGAGTTACAGATCGTATTCAGAAGATAAAATAAGGTAATTAAAAAATAAATTTAAAAAATCAGAAAATAAAGATAAAAAACATAAAGTGGAAATCAAATTACAAAGCTACAAATTCTTTCGTTCATAGGCGTGAGCAGAGGGGGTTAACATGTTATATGTTAGAACGATTAAGAAACAGGAGTGGAATTAATCTACTGGTCAGTCCCTTCTAATTTTGTGTTCTGTTTGTGGTTTCTTCTACTTGGCAGGTGAGCTTTTCTAAACAGACCAAGATCGTTTAACTAATGGCTATCTCATATATGATTTACATTTATTTCTAATGTGTCTGTTAATTAACCCAGCCGTTGCCATCCTAGATATTCCTCTTGTTTCAATTAGGATCGAGATAGTTAAACCGGATAAGGTGGGGACATTTATTATATTCGTCAAGTGTTTTTTTAAAAATTACCCTAAAAATGGTCAAGTGGAATTAACCACTCCAGAATCATAGGCCCTATTTTTGGATTAATATTCTGCGTTCATCTGGCCCTTATCTATCTTTATCTTTCCCTGTCTTGGTGATATCTGCTGTTGGGCTGATCTCTATTAGTTACTAATATTTCTTTATCATAGGCCTTGCGATTATTTATTTACAGTGACTCCAAATCAAGATAATTTAAATTTTCCTCTATGTCTGCACTTAAAGACGAGCTCATTTCTCTCGTTCAATAAAAAGTTTACTATTTTTGAAATTAATTATGCTAATTTTTTCGTCTAAGCATAGGTTACATCTACCGTTGAAGCTGTTAGCGGCAGATGAGTGCCTTATTATTTTCCACTTAATTTGTGGGGATAGCCCCTGATCCTTAAGGCCCCAAAAGTATTTTGATAAAACAGTCTGGTATTTAAGTTTTGGGTTGGAAAATGAGTGTCTGTGGCTGTACCACACACACACACACACACACACACACACACACACACACACACACATATATATATATATATATATATATATATATATATATATATATATATATATATATATATATATTTGTCAAATCTGTAATGAAAATTATGATCGAAAAAGTGCTTAATGACTTAAAACCAAAAGTGCTGGTTAAATATTCCTTGAAATAGTTATAGAATTCTGGACGGCCATTTTTGGCGAACAATAATATTTTTCAAATATATTATTCTTCTTATACGAACATGTTGCGATACAGACATTTTTTTAAGTGGAGTCTATTTGGTTTGAATTCAGATATTCCTTTACCCTATACTGGTTATGTTGTATACTCATATGCATATAGATGTAAGTAGAAACATAATGACAAGGTTCAATGAAACAAACAAACACACTTCTTTAGAAAAATATACCTCTCACACTTTATTCTCGAAAGGGTTGCGAAAGGGTTGATGTTGGTTTTCTGTGAGAAATGAGTTCGAGACAGGGATAGACTGCAACATATTGACCCCAAAGTTCTTCTGACCACAGCAGCACTTCTTTCGCATTCTGGCTGGGCTGCTCAACCGGGGGTCACTGAGGACCCAAGCCCTCTGTCTAGAGATGGTTCTATACTCCGCTGGCATCCTATCTCCAACTGCAACATGAACTCACTGCCGCGAACTGCCTCAAGCCGTCAGTGGCACCTGCTTATATAATTGTTTGACATACACCTGCTTCCTGTGGGTGTACGCATATGCACCTAATTCAACAACGTCCACAGGTCAAGGTGATATTCCGATATCTTCGACCGGATGCACCTGTTTCAGCTGTTCCTCTGTTTATTTACACAGGTGAATCGCTTGATTGACGACTCGGTCGAGGGCCACTATGTTACAGTTATCTTACGAAGACTAATTACACGTATCTAGTGAGTAAGGCAAACAAAAAGATCCATGCCATCTCCAAAGGCTTTAGCGCGAAGTAAACACAAACAGCTTCATCTAATCTCCTAACTCAAGTCACTGACTCCATTTTCTATGACGAGAACTGTAACGCTTGGCGATCCTCCGAAACTGCAGCACAATCATCAGACAAGTTGTTTCTGAGGTTTGGGACTAATGGCTTAAACACCGCATGAAATGTACAGTGTCAACTCTGAATTTTACTTAAATTTAACATTATATATATGAGAGTGTAATGTATCTGTATGTTTTGTGATGTTCATGTTTATGTACTTTTGCTGTCAGCAACGTCGAATCGAAGTACAGCAGTTGTATCAGTTCGTAACAACTCCTTGTACTTCATCAGTTCATAACTCATTGAAATCAAACTTTTTTCTAGTGATAAAAGACGTTAAACGGCGCCAATCTCACACAATAATCATCAACAAGAATTTTTCAAAAAAAATTTTAATATTGGATGTTATTAAAACTTCAGGTTTTACATCAGTGCCCCCAAATATTATATCGATTATTTGAAAGACATCTTGATGTCCAAAAAATAAATAGTAAAACTGTTATATGCATGATATTTACATTGAAAATCAATACGTAGTCGACAAAAATGTATTCTTTAGTCACCTTATTTTACAATGATTTATATCATGAATAAAACTGCAATAGTTCTCTTCATTCAAACGAAGAGTTTGATGAAACAGATTTTTTTAATCTTATTGAATTTGATAAAAATATGATATTTGTAAAGTTTAGAATTTTGTTATTATTCCTCTTTACAAACTTAGTTTTAACTCAGTAGAGAGAATAGATACACAAATTACCGTAATCTAAAATATTGTATGTATCGTATTTCACCATTTAGTACGTTAATTTAAACACGGAATTCTGTTTGGAATGTTTGGAATTTTATCTTTCCCCAATTAAAAAAGACAGAAAAAGTTGTCATCTGGAGAGATTGTTATTGCGTAAAAGAAATAAGGAATACATTTTAAATTCTTGGTTTTAATTTAACATGTTTTCCACGTCTGGGAGGAATAAGAAGAGAGATTACGGAAAATGTAAGTATCCAGTTCATTCCGATGAAGTTTATAACATAGAATACGACGAAGAAAAATAACAAAAAGAAACAAGGGCAAAAAGAGAAATAAAACAATGGAAATAAGGACGGGAATAATGAGAACCTAATGAAAATAAAAAAATAAAAAATACGAAGAAGAAGAACAAGAAGTACAAGATGAAGTTTAGGACAACAAGAAGAAGATGGATCAACACATAAACAGAAGAAGAAGAATGAAAACTAGATGATCAACAAAAGAAGAAGAAGAAGAAGAAGAAGAAGAAGAAGAAGAAGAAGAAGAAGAAGAAGAACAACAACAACAACAACAACAACAACGAAAATGAAGAGAAGAATATAAAAGAAGAAAGTTATCAACAACAACATGATCAAGACAACAAGAAGGTGCGGTGACTTATTTACAAAAATTAGATTTACGAATAAAAAGAGACAGGATTGTTTATTGAGAAAAGTGCAAGTTATGTTTGAAAAATTATTAATATGAAGTACATACAAAATTCCTAGCGTTCATTTTCTAAAATGAGAGACTGAATTTAATGTTGAAAACCAGTTTTCAATATGAAGATTTTCCGCTCAGTGAATGAATTATAAAATATATAAAGAAGTCTGAATCATAAATTCAACTCTAATTGTTTCAATGAAATCACAATCTTAAGTTCGCTTCCACGGTCTCAGCCGAGAATTAGTAGTAGTAGTAGCAGTAGTAGTAGTTAAACGTTTTTGTGCGCTTTAAGGAGTGAATTCGAGAATATAAGTTAATTTTCGCAGTCAAACTGCGTAGGGTATTTCACGCCAAGAAATATAATTAGCACGAGTTGACTTCCAATAATAAATGATGACTTATTTGAAATCGATATGCTGGAGGAGATTCTTTATCAGTGTAATATTGACGTTCTGATTTAATCACGACTGACAGGTAAGCTAAAGATTCTGAACACACACACACACACACACACACACACACACACACACATATATATATATATATATATATATATATATATATATATATATATATATATATATATCCAGTTAACGTCCGAATACAATGATTGTGGATTATTTGCGTAAAGAATATATGACGTGTTATCTGATGAGATGAACTGTATAATGATATTCTTAGCCGAAATAAATTTATAATGACAATTTAACAAGGTTCGAGTTTCCTTCTAATTGCATTGTCTCTATCTCTCTCTATATAAATATATACGCTACCAAACGAAAGTTTTGGACCATATCAATTTTGGCATTTATATATATATATATATACATATATATATATAATATTTTGGCTCTGAAAGTGAGTTTTGATGTATTCTTAATCCCAAATTAATTATATATCGATAACTGTTGGTATTGAGTACTCAAGTTGGATACTCCTACCCAGTGGAATTTTTCCTCGTATTATATATATATATATATATATATATATATGTACGTTAACTCAATAATTTAAGTGAAAATGGATATAAAATAATCATAATTTTTTATCGCTTAGGCTTTGTTAGTTTTTACGGTATACCAACCAAACCATCGTATGCAATTTAATCCCAAATCCTCTTTATGCATATATAATAAATACACATGAATTGTAAACACACTTTGTTGATAACATTTTTAGACGAGCTTGAACTCATTTTTGCACACAGCAAAACGGTTTTAAGTATTTCTAACCCGAATGATTCTATTCATAATTAATCATTTTGTTTGCACACAGTTAAATGTTTTCAATTATTGCTATCTAACACTGATAATTGTATTCGACATTAATGATTTGTTTGCTGACAGCGAAGGGGTTACCAGCATTGCTATGTAATACTAACAATTCAATTTAAACACACATTTAAATAGTTTCAAGACATAGCAATATATCACTAAAAATTCTTTTCAACATTATTGATTCATTTTCATTCAGTCAAATGGTTCTTAAAGTTGCAATGTATCACTGCCGATTAAATTAGACAGTCATTTTTTACATACACTTAAAGATTTATACTTCTAACAATTCAATTCAGCATAAGTCATTTGTTGGCATATGTTATATATTGACCCTCGACCGAGCCGTCAATCAAGAGATGTATCTGTGTAAATAAGCTGCAGGACAGCAGAAACAGATGGACGTTAAACAATAATATGACCAGGTGCACAGACGGTTCGAGTCAGTCGGAGACAGGATTCCAGCGTGAAGAACCAGCTTGCAGACTGAGGGCTCTTGCCCCTCAGTGACCCACGGTTGAGCAATTCCTACCAAGATGAAGAAGTGCTGCTATGGCCGCGAGAACTTGGGTCTATAGAGCAGTCTGTCCCTGTATCCAACTCATCTCTCACACACAACAAATATCACCCTTTCGAGAATAAAGTGTGAGAGATTTATATTTTTATAAAGAAGTGTATTCGTTCGTTCATTGAAGTTCGTATATTGTGTTTGATTATGTTTCTGCTTATATTTGTATTACGGTTATATAACACATACTGTTTAAATGTCAAATAGCTCTATTTGATCGATAGATAGGATCCTTTCAGATGCTAACATTCCGAGTTTGAGTTGACCTCGCAGCAATAGCAGTGAAGGGGTACTGCACATTGTCCAGAGCTATAGGAATGGAGCGTATCTGCAGAGATGCAGTCGGTGCATTCTTCAGGCCCAACGAATGTGTTGAATTATAATTTTGATTAAAGCAAATTTGTTTTCTTTTCAACAAAAATCTATCATGAGTATTTATTACAGCAAAGCAATAACTTACTATCCAATCAAATAACTTGTTAAAGTATGTTTGCGGAAATGATTACAAAGCTGTGTGTAAATGTATAAAAAATCTAGCTTATTCTTGGGCAGTTCTTTAGAAATTTACGATCAGCCTTTATTATGAACTTAGAAAATTTAAGGGTGGTCTAAAGCTTTTGGTCGGTAGTATATATATATATATATATATATGCACATTCACCTTTGTAGGGACTTTTTTACCCACGAACTTCGTACACGTATACCTGTAGAGATAAGTGTTAACTTGAAGATTCACAAAAGTAGAAACACAGACAATAATATACATATACTTTATCACTTATCACATCTTATATATATATATATATATATATATATATACAAGATGTGACAAAAATGTCATCGTGACAGATTTTTAAATTTTTTACTATAAAATTTCTAATGTAAATTTTGAATGAAGACCTCTTCTCAACTAAAAAATATATATTATGGGGCGAAGATATCTCAATGTCAAGATTTTGTTCAGACGAGTCTACCGAATGAGTGTAATCTGACAGTGTTTATGGGCAAAATATTTAGAACCTGAAGCCTTGCTTCTTTGCGTTTTCGAATTTTTATTTAAAATGAAACTTCCGAACATCTAAATAACAGTGTGTGACAGAAATATCACCCACATTTTAAACTGTTTTCTGTGAGAAGCAAATAAATGTAGACAGGTGACCATGACGATCAGTGAAGATGATGTGGCGGACCGGTGCTTAATGTGCATTTGCTGATGAAACATCGTTTTTAAGTCTGGTGAAATTATAATTGTTTCACATAGAGCGTTTTGTGCTCATTTTATGTTACGGAAGAATAATGCTATTCTGGATAGAATTTTAACCCTCATCAATGTAACGTTGCCTAACCGACACGGCACCATCTCCAATATCAATAAGTGTTACCTTACGCAAAATACAATACAGACCTGTTGTTACTTTAGATACGAGATGTTTATATCTGACCACAACATTTCATACAGCAGCGGTCATCCCAAACACGAGGGAAAGACATAATGACAAATTTTAGTTCTTACATGTAAAACGCTGTCAGATTCTGGACAGTAAACGGAAAAATAGCCGACTTCACCGTAAAAAACGAAAAATAGGTAATTATCTCATCATTTAATGTTATAAGAATTCGTGTCTTTAACTGTTCAGTGTGGTGTCATCTTCCTAAGTCAGGTGACAGAATGTTTAATCTTTAATATATGGCCTACAAGAAGGATTTCAAAACAAATCTCCAATATTTCGTCCCAGGTGATTTCTAAATCGACCAGTCAACCCGACACCCAGCCGACTCATGCACGCACATGACCTTCGCTACTTACACTTTCATACAAGGTTTTTTGCTAGCTTACAATTTGTCACTACAACTAAAATAATTAACTAGTATAATTAATTATCACCCTTAACAATATTGCAAGCAGAATCAATTTTCGGTATACTATCAAGTTTTAGGTATGGCACGAAACTGCATGTGATGATGAGGCTTCAGCTCCTGACAGTGTAGATTACCCCATGATTAACATTAATCCAAGGTCTGAATCGGAGTGATAATGCTTGTATTAAATAGAAGCCATGATAATATGTATTTTTCTGCGTGAAAAAAAAAAAAGAATTAACAACACAAAAAAATGTAGATAAAAAGTTCAATAAACGCCGTTCCCTAACTTCTAGGCATTGGATAATTTCAGGCGTGTGGATTAGCCTTTAAAATAAAAAAATTCGATCAATTTAAAAGTGTTTTGAAATTTTCAGAAACTAAGATTGCCCAAAATACAGTTCTTGATTCCAATAGAGAGGATATTATGTAAAATGCATTGAAAAAGTTGCAGTCAGCATTTGATCTCAATTCCTCGTTTTCTTTATATAGGCTGACAAGCATTAAACCACCCGTAATTTTGAAAAATATGTCAAGGGTTCAAACAGTTACTTACTTCCTTCTCTGTATATTCATATGAAATCAGTTTCCTATCTTATTCGGCAACATATTGGGTATGCATTGTAACACAATAAATAGCATTGCAATCTTCAAAGAAAGTTCTAAGATTTCCCCAACATGTTACAAAATCTGACTCTTACAACTGTGTCATCAATCTAATAAATACTGATAAAATTCATGTTGACAGATATCAGTCCAAGATGAATATCCTTAAAGATAATTCAACCTTGTTTTACAGGAATATAAAAACAGCTGACCCCCAACAGCGAGCAGTGTGTCAATTCTTATTTCCAATTCTGACCCCGAACTGAACTAATTAGGAAGACGAATATATAATTCGGTTACACTTGGGAGATGTCTTTATAAACGATAAACTCATCGAGCAGAAATATTCTCAGAAGAGAACTGTCACTGGCAAGGAGAACATTCAACTGATCAGTCACCAACCATTTCCTCTTCAAAATCCCAAAACTTAAACGTACACAAAAAAGATGAGAATAAGAAATAAATATTTTTGATGATTAAGAAAAAAAAACAACAAAAGTTGAAAGCAACACATTGTAAAAAAACAAATGATTGATTAATTGATTCATTCATCGATTTTAACGGCATATCAAGTCATATAGGGTTATTTTATATCTAGAGGTTTGGTATTTGCGTCCATTGTAATTTTGTACTTAGATATTTGAGCAATTATCTATTTGAGGCTTTTTTGTTGCACACAGTTATATGGTATCAAGTATTCCCATTTAATACAAATAATTTGTTCAAGGTTGCTTAGTTTCAAGTATTCCTGTTTAATACAAATAAGTATATGATCATAAGTCATTATTTCCTTTTAAAAATAATTATTTGTTTGCACAGAGTTATATAGTTTAATGAAATTAATCATAACCTTAACTGAACAATTGTAGTTTCAATCAATTATTCTAAATGATTTACGGTTATTTAGTATGAAGAATTGCTATCGAATAGAAATAATTTTGAATAGATCTATTTGAAACATGGACGGGACAATAACGTCTATGATTATTTAATTAACTTCTGAATGTTGATTTTTAAATCCTTTATTACAATAACTACTTTTTCAAAGTCATATTGCATCTTCTTAAAGTTTTATTGGTCAACAATTATTTTTTAAAGACTGTGACAACACCTTTGCCGGCCGAGCGACCCCCTCTATATCGGCTTCTTTAAACCAAACTATTCATGGCCAGTGATTCATCTAGTGGTTTCCGATCAGGGGCATTACACATTTCTTTACAGATACGCAAAAGAACAAGTGAACAACACAGGCTTGGGTCAGCTCCAAGCGCAAAAAGGAGGAAGTTTATGTGATACTTTTGTGCAGCTCTCCGTGCATTTGCAGGCTATCGCAGGCGTGTATTTTGCGCGAAACTTCTACAAAGCCTCTAACAATGCTCACATCTTCTCGCGTTAGTTAACCCGGCCTCTGTAGGTCAACAGGTCTTAGCAGTTGCCTTTCTGACTTCTGTTAATTCTCTTCTCTGCCCTACCTCCATCATCTCACTGCCTCCTTCTGCTAACTGTGTCATTCGTGGGAAAGCTATCTGAAGCCGACTGTTCTCTTCTACCCTCCGTTGTCAACTGCTCTCTCTGTCTTCTCTCGGACCTTCCTTCACTCCTCCACTTCCAGGCTCACGGGAGATCTCGTCCTCATGCCTTTTGTGTCTGTTTCGCGCCAAAACAGACAAAGATATTGTCTAAGTGGTTCCAACACAAACGGAAACGAATGGCTACGCATCGCGTCACGATACGCATGAATGATATTAAGTATTCAAATCAATTAGGATTAATGTGTACCCACTAACATAGTTTAAATTACTATTTCTACGTAATAATTATCATTTCTTCGCTTACTTTAATATGATTCCTTGTAAGCGATGATAATAATTGTAACTGAGACGTTTGGAGCGGTCCCCTAATTTTTGGACAGGAAGAGTTGGAAATCGGTGAAGTAATAGAGACCATCCAGACGATATCATTGTTGAGATCGGCTTGAATACACAGAGGAGTCCTGGAGACCTAAGAAGACTTCCTTTGCTCTTGTGAAAGATAAGCATCTAACACCGGAGTGAAAAAAATTTCAAGAAGTAAAATTTTAATTAAAAAAAAAAAGTCAATGAAAAGGATAACGATGCAGAAAGCCTTACATCCGAGTGATGACATAGACAGGTGTCACGTGATGGCTCACGGAGACGAGGAGGTGGGAATGATACTCTCCCCCCGTTGAACTAAAATTATCTAGCAGTCAAAAAGTGACCGTTAGAAATGAATGTGGGTCACACAGATGTTTGCACCTAAGTGACCTTGGGTCGCCGGACATCGGAAGGGGAAAGAGAAAATGAAGCCAAATGATTGGTGGGGGGACCCCAAACGGAAGTGGGGTTCCCTTCCCCTCAACGGAAGTAAATACAAAAAAAGTTAGTTTTTTGAGCAAGTCCCGTGGCAGACGGACGATAGCCATTTCACTCCGGGCTAAAGACAAAAGACTGAGACATGAGAGACCTGAGTCTCTCAAGCCAGCATTAAAAACAGTACAAAGTCCATTAGCCCGTGAAAGAAGAGAAATTCTCCAGTGGAACCCCGTCAAAAAAATAAGATAAGTAACTTTGGGACATTTTCCCTTTACACCCAAATTTTGTTTACCACTCTCTCTCAATTTGAAAAAGGATAAAAGCCAAGAAAAGACATTTATATTCATGGACTATCCTATTATATATCTTTGACATTTTGAACGTATATATATATATATATATAACCGTAGTAAAGAACCTATGTATTTTCATTTTACCATGTGGTCTATGTTATTATTCCATGCTTTCCTTTCAGCTTCTATTCGCCTTACATTATCTTGCTTAGAACTGTCCTATTAATTCCTAAAGTATCAAACGGGAAACCGGAGTTGCCGACCATAGCAATATTAATATTATTACAACTAAGACCTATAGGCCCGTATTCTTCAATTATCTAAGGGAAAGAAGTTTACTGGCCTGGTGGGTGTGTGATAGTGTGAAATTTTGGACCCCTTTGCCAGCGGTGGCCAGTCTGGCCCTAAATTATTCCCTCACGTAATATGCCAGTTCTTATCTGCCTGAGAAAAGAACTCTGAACAGGATTTATTTCTGTAGGGGATCAAGTGCCAACCTGCCCCGTCTTCACACGTGCGAAATTAAAGTCCCGTCTCGGGATTTTAGTTCAATTTGCCGTCACACAGGTTATTAGTATCGGGAAAAAGACTCGCCGGCGTTGCGGTTTGGTTTAGTTTCTTTGTTTAATAGCGCATCAACCTTTGTAGGTCATTTAATGCCAAAACCATTCTCCAAGAAGA
Source organism: Sepioteuthis lessoniana (assembly GCA_963585895.1). Classification (NCBI taxonomy): domain Eukaryota; kingdom Metazoa; phylum Mollusca; class Cephalopoda; order Myopsida; family Loliginidae; genus Sepioteuthis; species Sepioteuthis lessoniana. The sequence continues at coordinate 163,402 of CAUZXS010000389.1, forward strand.
ACAGAAGTGGTACTATTTAACCAATGGCTGGGAGGATAAGGGGGTTCATACCTTTTTCAAGGGTATTTGCCCGAAAGTGAACGTAATAGCGCGACTGGAGTACGAACTAGCTTACTACGATTCCGTAGTTGTCCATCGCTTTAAGCATTACACAACGTCGACAACCCTGGCGTTGTGGTTTGCATATATGCATCAACAAAAAATCTCGAGAAGTACATGAAAAAATCAAGAAAATACCGACTGTAGCTGCCAGCAACCGCAATGGCAACAGAAATACAGATAAATAAAAAAAATAGGAAACAGAAATGGAAAGAAAAACTATATCTACGACGAACTTGTGAGATTACACACAAAAAGACCTGAAAATGGCTAAGAAAGGGAAATCTTAATGGAGAAAATTAATCCCTGCAGTACAAAGCGGTGTCATCAGGATAAATTATATTGCAGCGAACATTGATAAGACACAAAAGAATAGCAAGCGTTGGTTGAGTAACACAGAGATTGAACTGTTAATCAGGTAATAAGCGAATTCTGCAACCCAGCGCAAAATGAGTACAAGATGATTAATGGTTTTATTGGGAAAGTAACTCACTGGGAATTGTGTAAATGATTAAAATTTAACCTTACTAACAAATGGTATAAACACGAGTCAGAATACGTCCTTGAGAATGAGATGCATAAAATTCTCTGGGATTTTAATATACAAACAGATTGTCTCAGGAGACCAAATATTATTTGTTGAAGTTTTCTAGTTAATATTAATTTACAAGAAAATAAAAACTTGTCATCTGTTGGTTTTTACTTTATGTCATTCTCTGGAAAGCTATCTGAAGCCGACTGTTCTCTTCTACCCTCCGTTGTCAACTGCTCTCTCTGTCTTCTCTCGGACCTTCCTTCCCTCCTCCACTTCCAGGCTCGTGGGACATCTCGTCCTCATGCCTTTTGTGTCTGCTTCGCGCCAAAACAGACAAAGAGATTGTCTAAGTGGCGCCAACATAAACGGAAACGAATGGCTACGCATCGCGTCACAATACACATAAATGATATTAAGTATTCAAATCAATTAGGATTAATGTGTACCCACTAACGTAGTTTAAATTACTATTTCTATGTAATAATTATCATTTCCTCGCATACTTTAATATGATTCCTTGTAAGCGATGATAATAATTGTAACTGAGACGTTTGGAGCGGCCCCCTATGTTTTGGACAGTTCCAGCGGACTATAAAGTAAAAATAAAAGAAAGTGAAAAAGTAAACAAAAATTTGGACTCGGCCAGAAAATTAAAAAAAACAACAAAACAACTGCGGAATATGAGGATAACAGTGATACCAATAGCAGAGGGTGCACTTGGAACGATCTCCAAATGCTGAGAAAAGAAGACTGGAGGAAAGATAAATCAGAAGAAGAATGAAGCTCGTCTAGACCATTCCATTCCTAAGATCGACTAGAATATTGAAATGAATTCTGGAAACCTGAGGATATTTTCTGTCACTCAGACCCCAGGGAAAGACCACCAGCTAACGCTGATGGAAAAATTAATCGTAAGGGATCAAATCATATCAAAGCAAGAATAGATAAGACACAACAAAATAGCTAATGTCGATTATAGAGACGAAGCAATCAATCATTATAATAAGCTAATGTTGCAAATTAGCACAAAAAGAGTATAAGACTAGACACAAGTGGGTGGGCAAAGTGATCTACTGGTAATAATGCAAGAAACTGAAATTTGACCATAGGAAAAAAATGGTATATGCACTATCCCAGATCTTTCCTGGAGAATAAGACACATAAACTCCTAAGGGATTTTGACGTGCAATCAGGTCAACTAACCTCGGTCAGACGACTGGACCTTATAATTATCAACAACAACAAAAAAATTGCAAAATTGTGGACTTTGCTGGTCTTGTTGACCTGAATACCGAGTAAAATTGAAAGAAAGTGAAAAGAAGTATAAATATATCGACCTTTCTAAGTAAGTGAAAAAAACAACAACTGTGAAACACGAAATTGTAATTGATGCTCTTGGTACGAAGGATTAATTAAAGAATTGGAGTACTTGGAAATAAGAGGACAACTGGAGACCACCCAAACTACTGCATTATTAAGATCGGCCTGAATACTGAGAAGAGTTCAGGAGACTTGAGGTGACTTGCTATCACTCAAAATTGGGAAAGACCATCAGCTAAAGCTGATGTGAAAACTCTCAAATTGTAAATAATAATAATAAGCGAATGCAGCAAATTAGCACAGAGGGAGTATAAGGCGAGACACGACTGGGTCGGCAAGGTGATTCATTCGGAAATGTGTAAGAAATTAAATTCGACCATACTAACAAATGGTATATGCACAACCCAGTACCTGTCCTAGAAAGCGACACGCATAAACTCCTATGGGACTTTAACATACAAACGGATCACCTAATCTCGGCCAGAAAACAAGACTTAATAATAATCAACAAAAAAAAGTGAACTTGCAAAATAGTCGACTTTGCTGTCCCGGCGGACCACAGAATAAAACTGAAAGAATGTGAAAAGAAGGATACGTACCTCACCCTTGCTAGGAAATTGAAAAAAACTGTGGAACATGCAGATGACAATTATACCAATTGTAATTGGTGCGTTTTAGGACAGTAACTAAAGGATTGCTAAAGGGACAAGAGGACTTGGAAATTGGCAGATGGGTGGAGACCATCCAAACGTCAGCATTGTTGAGAACGGACAGAATGCTAAGACGAGTCCTTGAGACTTGAGGAGACTTGCTGTCACTCAAACTCCAGTGAAAAACCATCAGCTAACACTGATGTGAAAAACTCTAAAGGAGTAAATAATAATAATAATGATAATAATAATAATAATCCATTGTAAACACTTAAAACTTCAACACTTTTTAATACAAAACATGTGCATACATTTAAATGGTTTCAAGTTTTCCTGTCTAACATCAAAAAGTGAAATTAAAAAATGATCATCTGTTTGCGCAAATTTATATGGCTTCATGCAATTCTAAAAAAAAACGCCGCGTAAATATTAATCCAACCTCTCCAGTACAGTCAGAACCTGATACAAAATCAATTATTTGGTAGGATTAAGTTGATTTTAATTCAATTTAATTGAATGATTTTAACGGTATGTAACCCATCGAGGGTTATTTTATATCTTGTGAGCAGAGAATCACGTCATTTTATACTTACATTATCTTGTGAAGTTATTAAAACGTTTTTGCGATCAGTCATATGATATCAAGTATTTCTTAAACAGACAAAAAATTGCCTACCAGATGCATTGTTTTAAGTATAAAACCAATAATCATATGATAACAATTATTTTTTCTATTGAATAATAACTGCTGCTTCAAGTTACCATTCTTTACATTAACCATTTACAATAATATGGCATTAAGATTTCTATAGAATACAAATGATTTTAAAAAGATCTACTTGATCCGAATCTGGAAGCAGTGGCAATGAATAAGTACCACACATTCCTCAGATCTTCAGAACAGAATGGTGATAACAACATAAGATGAAGTTTAGTGTCATAACCAGGGCACCTCTTTAGTGGGGAGCAGGGAGTACACACTGCAGGAGGCGATACAGTCAGTGAATTATTTGCAAAAGAATGTAAACAAGTAATATACGTTGAAATATAATGAAAAGTGAGAGTAACAAGCGATTAGTTTCTAATAAAAAAATTACCATTATAAAGGAAAGCAATAGTTTAAAAATAGGTCTATTTTTCGTATCACCGTAGGGTAATATAACATCAGTTGATCGATTCATAGAATTGTTTTAGATTTAGAATAAAGAATGTTGTTCTCCTGAAAAAGTTATTAATGAAATAAAAAAAAAATCAGATATTACAATAAATGGAGAAAAAAACAACAACAATATCTTGATTTAAAGGCCATTCGCTATAAATTCATTTTTAAGATGAAATTCTGTGCTGCAATATACAAACCCCCATTGTTATTGATCAAATACAAAAAAACGACAGAAAAATATCGAACAGAAAACACATGACTACATTAGAGTCAATATGTTTAAACACGATTCAGAATAATCTAAGGCACAGACGTGTGAATTTTAAAGTATTAGTTACTTTAACATTTTCACGGTTTTATGCGTTTGAAATCGAATTCTAGCACAATGCCACGTGCAACTATAGTTGAATATCCTACATGTCCCGTTTATTTGCAGCTCATTTAGCGAGGCTGAATAGTTTGTCACAAAACAATCTCAGGTAATTTTTTTGTAAATATGCCTCGATATATATATAAATTGTAAAGGTATTCTAGTACCCGCCTATATATATATATGTGTGTATATATGTCATACACTTAACTCATATTTAGATGAATGGTATTTCATTCGGGCTTTATTGCATCTTCAGGAACTTCTTCAAGACTTTGTTCGGGCTTTATTTCATTTGTGAAGACGAAATAAAGCCCGAACGAAGTCTTGAAGTAGTTCGTGAAGATGAAATAAAGCCCAAACGAAATATCATACATCTAATTCTGAGTTAAGTGTTTGATCTATCCAACTTTCCGCGTATTTCTATTATATATATATATATATATATATATATATATATATATATATATATATATATATATGAAGTGTTATATATATATATATACATATAACAGTTCATCTCTTAATCTTACTGAGACGCTCTGTCGGCGAGGTTTAGAATACGCGAGGTGAGTCCCATGTAAATGGATAAGATGCACATTCACCAAAATGAATTCTTATCCCAGGAGTGACACCAAACTTTATTTGGGTGTTAGGCTTCAATTTTGTGACTCTGGGAGTGTTGAGTATTCTTTCATTGCCATTACTACCAACTTAAAGCCATATAACTCTTAATGATCCGTGTTAAGAATAGTTACATAAAGCTATTGGTCATATGGTTAGAGTGTTTGCCAATTGTTCGAGAAATCGGGATTCAATCCCAGGTCGAAGCATTCCAAAAACTAAAAAATGGTACTTGATGCGCATTGCTTAACACTCAGCATTATAAGGTGTGGATCAAGGGGAAAGTGGAGCAAATCAGTGAATGGAGTTGTACTCTCTCCTACACCATGGTATAGTAGCTATAGAAAAGGGAGCCTTCGGATCACACTCGACTAACGTCGCCAACTTTACTTAATAATAATCATTCTACAGAAATAATTTTTTTTTTTTAGAAATAATTACTTGAAACAAAATCATCATTAGTTTTATATAGGTATACTTAAAAGCATAAAACTGTTTCGAATTATTTTGTCTTACATAGGAATATTGTATAGCATATGTACTTAAAACACTTGAATTCACAAAAGAAAAAGAAGGAAATATAAACTTACGCTTAACCATCATCATCATGTTGTGCCATCACACGGATATCCCTGATCCTTTCTAGCCACCTCTCCCTATCGTTTATCGCTTCCGGCAGGTCCTCAGGGTTACATCCCGCATCTGCATAGAGTTGCTGTATGTAGTTTCGAGCTGGTCACCCAGCTTTCGCTCGGTCATGTGAAGAGGGGCACTGGAGTACATCACTTATGAGCTCGTCCCTACTTCTCCAGCAGTGTCCTGCATGTCTGGTTCGTCTAATTTGGATAGTTTTCGTGATGGGTGGTAGGTGGCCGAATAGCTACTGCTATGTGGGGTGTTGCCTCCAGGACCTGTTCAATATTGCTCGCAGCATTTTTGCGTAGTTGCTGTTAAGCTTTTTCTCCAGCCGTTTAGTTAGCGTCCAAGTTGTGCATCCATATATCAGTATCGATACGACCGCTGCCTGGAAGAAACTTCGCTTCATTTTATCGGTCAGACGTCCTTCCTGCAAACTTTCCAATATCAATATAGGAAAATATTTCCAAATTTTCAATTGATAAAGATTTCATGATAGATAATCCTTTAAGCAAAATTCTAAATTGAAACACCATAAAAATCGTTATTCATGCATAAAAATATTTCTAAAATGACTTATGATCACCATAGAAATTAATAGAAGAATAAATTTTAGAAAATAAAGAAATATATAAACTTCCTTATAATTGTAGAATTAAAGAAGAGTATTCTTCTTTAATTCTACAGTTGCGTCTTAGAGAAGTTGTGCATCCACATAGCAGTATCGACACGATCACTGCTTGGAAGAAACTGTGTTTCATTTTATCGGTCAGGTCTGACTTCTATGTGACCGATTCCCTAAACAGAACGTATAAAATAACCTTAGATAGGTTGACAAAACAACTTTTCTCCGTTTATTTTAATCATAATTATGATTGATGGCTTGGGTAAATATAGTTTATTTTCGTGATTTGAAAAAATATTTTAGTGCTTTTGTGGCGTGTAGTTTGTCTCATATTCGTTGTTTTTATTCTCTGCATCTGTACGTTTTTTTAGATAATTTTCTTTTGCCATTGTGCATAATGTTGTGACCTTCCAATAAACACTTTGCACTTCAGAATCTATCGTATATATCGATAGATACCTTTGCTCTTAAAACAGCATGTCATAAAAAAGTCTGTCAAGAATTGGCGATTTTGGTTTCATATAGACACCGCCTCTTTTACACAAACATACTTAATCTATTCTTCATATATTTTCTCTCAAAAACCAGGATATCATCTGTACAGACACACTGATGTATTTTGAGTCGATTATCACAGACATCTTGAAGCAAAACGGATTTTTTTTTAGTGCGCAAACAATTTCTAAATGTAATTCGTCATTTATGGGATATTAATGATGTTATCACCATAGTATATTTAGATTGTTTTCAGTAAATTTGACATTTGGATTATGGCAGAGACCTACGAGATATTTTAAGAGTAATTTCCTTCTATTTTTGTTAGAATCTTCAGAAATTTAGCTGAGATAACCTCATTATAAATTTATTCGATTCTTTCACATAATATTGCTTCATCGTATTTCTTCCTGTCTTCCTTCCTTCATCATATTTCTTATTTCCTTCAATTCATTTGTTTTATTTTCCACATTACTATTTGTTAACGTCTCTTTCTTTACACACACACACACACACACACACAGATATATATATATATATATATATATATATATACTATAACAAATAGACGCGTACACACAGACATGGATATATTAACTCAGCCATTCACGCACAACCTTATATACACAGAAATGTGCTTATACACACAAAACCATGTATATATATATATATATATATATATATATATATATATATATATATATATATATATATATATATATAATCAAGCATTTCCTTTTCATAAAAAATATATTTATTTGTATAAAATCAGTTGTACAATTTGGGCTGTCATTTAATATAAATATGAAACTGGGTAGTAGCCAAGTGTATAATAGTCTGCTGCGTTCGATCGGAATTTTTCTCTGCATAATGTTTAAGCAGTATTATGAATATTTATGGGATTTTGATCAAGGCACATAAAAAAAGATTGGTTGAAAAATAAGTATTTTATGTGATGTAAGTGCTTATTCCTCATTAAGCTCCACATCTCACCAAAGATTCATCGGAGCCTACGCAGAAATAAGTTAAGCTTCGGGATATAACTGGTCATCACTTGTCAAGAGGGATATAAGCAATCAATATACTGTAACTGTAAGAAACAATTGTAATAGTTTCCAGGAAAAATCTGAAAGACATACTCCGAACGACGTATAAGGAAACTCTGTTACCAACCACTAAGAAGCAGCAGCCGTTTCATTAACTGAGCTTGGTTTTAGAGTATGGGTCGACGTTGCACTGCGTCTGCTCTTTCGATTCCTTTCTCTGGGTTGGCTGTGTCAGCTTGGCCATTGGGCCGGGATGCATTTCGGCCGGCCGTGTTCAGTCGTCTTGGCTTGGTGACAGTTAGTCGAGGCGCCTGAGGCAGGTGCCGGGAATGCGGCTGATACCGGTGTCCATGGACCGCAGGGGACTATCTCCCTCGCTTTAACCCTCTCTGGAAGGGTTGAGTTTATCACCTGGCGCCTGGGGCGCCCCTCTTTTGGGGGAATGCCGACGGGGTTCAATATACTTTATAAAACCGCTGGGCGTGTGTTGATTTTGACCCTGCACCGGACACACCTTTAAAAGACCTTTCGCAAAACTCATCCGGTTGGTAAGACATACGACAAATACCTGCATCAGCCAAGTGCATACCAACAAAACAAAAAGCCAATTACCTGGGAGTCAAACGGAACAACATGAAAAAACTCACCATTCTTAGTAAAGGAGTACCAGATGCTTTTGCGCTGAATCTTAAGAAAGACATATAAAAAAATCTGAAATTCGGTAAAAGATAGATAGTTACAATTAAATGACAGACAGTAAATGAAGTTGAAGGAAATCGCCTCAATTGCAACAATAAACGCAGCTAGCAAAGAATATAGACTTCAGAAGTGGAAATAACATTTCAAAGTAGGCGAGTTAACGAAGAGAAAACTTGACACAATTCTAAAAAGATTGACCGTAGAAAAACTGCAGAACTCGACGAAAAACCTTCTGATATATTGGAGACAAGAAAATTTGACGACATACATTGATTATGCAATGTGATCTATAAACAAAGAGCAATAGAAAAATGGACAAAATGCTGTGTACTTTCCTTTTCAAAGGTGGCCTTGGAATCCCTAAGAACTATAGTGGCAATAAAGATGCTGCTCTTGCTGTTTAGGTTTATTAGACCTTTACTCCTTTTTATATCCGACCTAAAACCGAAAAATTTTTTGGAAAGAATAGAATAGCTTAGGGGAAAAATCAATCCACTATATCATAGATTGCGACTATCAGTCAAATCTTTGAAGAAGTACGTAGAACGAAAATATCGAGGTAACACTATTCTTCGTTGATTTCTCCAAGGTATATTTAATTCCCTTCTCAGTTAGAAAATGAAAGATATACAAGAAAACGGTTTCCCCGAAGAAACTATAACCGCTATGATTATGCTTAATGTGAAGACAATGATTCGCTTCAACATTGTCGCTGGAATTTTTAAAGGCGATACATAAGCACCATATAGGATTTTAATCTTACTAAATTACGAAATAAAAACGTCAATAGATTTAATAAAGGAAAATATCCAGCAGCCACTGTGACAGCCGCACACTACGCAGATGATATAGTGCTTCTCATAAATTTAATCATTCAAACAGAATATATGCTGCATAGACTGGAGTAAACAGCCGGAAGGACTGGCTTCTATGTAAACGCAAATAAAACAGTTGTGTTTTAAAAAAAGAAGGAGCCATTTCCATCTAAATTGGCCTGACTTTGCACTACTCATACCTCGGCAGTAATATCTCATCAACTTAGAGTGATATCGAGATAATCCTAACGAAATTATGGATCGCTACAAAAAGATTATCAGTCATAGACAAATCCAATCTCTCTGACAGAATAAAACGGGACTTCTTCAAAAATGTGGTTGAGTCAGTACGATTGCATGGATGCACCATCAGGACTCCAACAAAATGCACTGGGAAAAAGATAGATGGAAACAACATAAGAATGCTAGTTGCTAGTTTAAAGAAATCCTTGAGTCAACACCCCCGAAAAAGTAACTGTAGGGCTACTTACCTCACATCTCACAAACCCTTTAAGTAAGAAAAAATATCCACAGCATAACTGGGGAAGTAAGGATGAGTTCATAAGAGACGTTTTCTAATGGAGTTCTAAACTGGGGTGCACCAGTGTGCGCTAAATCAACAAGTATTTGCATATAACATATCTCTGAAGACACTGGATGCAGAGTAGAAAACCTGGCAGGAGAAACTGGTGACAGGGACGGATGCCGCACGCGCGAGAGAGAGAGAGACAGAGAGAGAGAGACAGAGAGAGAGAGACACTGAGAGAGAGAGAGAGAGCGACAGAGACAGAGACAGAGAGAGTGTGTGTGTGTCAGGGAACTCCAAGCTATCAGTACGGCTTGATGATGATACATAAATATAAATATATATATATATATATATATATATATATATATATAGAGAGAGAGAGAGAGAGAGAGAGAGCGAGAGAGAGAGACGTGCCAGGAACGTGAAAATAAGTCGACAGAATATATATATATATATATATATATATATATATATATATATATATATATATATACACGGGGATCATTTAATAAGTTTCCAGACTTTTTTCGAATGGCCACTTTTATTGATAGTACACACATGAAACTCTAGTCCCTTTCGAAGTAATCTTCTTCGGCTGCAATGCGCTTGTTGTACCGTTCCAACAACTTCTGCAAGGCCCCATGGAAATCCTCTAGTATGAGCGTGTCAATGACCTTCGTTACAGACTCTTTCATCTCCTCAAATGTCTTATAACGACAACCTCTGAGCTTAGGGAATAAGCAAAAGTCACAGCGAGCAAGGTCTGGAATATAGAGAGGCTGAGGAACTGCCTTGATGCCCATCTTGGTCAAATAGTATGTGACGAGGATGGAGTTGTCAACTGGTGTATTGTCCTGCTGGAAATACCACTGAACCGATTTGAAGAGTGCTGGCCTCTTCCGACGGAATCTCTTCCTGAACTCCCTTAAAATGTTAACATAGTAACCCTAACCCTAACCGTTTGGCCAATCAACTCTGGTTTATTGACTTCTTTACTCTTCCCACACATCTCATCATCCTTCACAGACTCCCTATCTTCCTTGAATCTCTTATGCCACTCAAAAACTGATGCTCGATTCATGCAAGATGCTCCAAAAGCAGTCTGAAGCATTCCATACGTATTTTTTGGCATTTTTTCCAACTTTAAAACAGAATGTTATTGCATATCGTTCTTCTAAAGTGTCCTCACGTCCAGATTGCATTTTTGAAATTCACCAGCTGTGACAATCAGGCTTTAGTAGGGTGTATTCCAATTCCTGCATTAGCTATTCCTTTATACCTGAAATCATAAAAATTGGTCAGTCATCTCATAAGACGTATTGCAAGAACATACTGAATTGTCCAGAGTCTACGACAAATTTTAATGCATGTACATTAAAAGTCTGGAAACTTATTGAATGTACAATATATATATATATATATATATATATATATATATATATATATATATATATATATGAACCTACCCAGGTTTCACTTAATGTATCTACAGGATTATTCCGACGAAAGAGGGTTGGCCCAAACGACATTTTATTATTTAATTTGCCACCAGAAAGAATTAAAAATTTGTTTAAGAAACATTTTATGTACCATTTCTACGACTAAGGTGGCGTGAAAACAAACGGATAATACTATTTGTAAATAAAAAATATATTACCAACCGATATCATGAAAAAATTTTGAAAAGGTTCCAAAGAGCTTTCAAAAAAGATAAAATAACTATGGAAGTAATTTCGCACACGATATAGGGAGACATAGAACAACTTGATCTGATTATGTGTGGGAAATCAAAAAGAAACAAGGAATAGATCTTATATTAAAATGGGAAATAATTCTTAAAATTACAAAAATATAAGGCCAGTTAGCTATAGCTTTTTACAATAATCCCAATAAAGTATTCAATCAGAGATCTGAAATAATAAATGCTTGTAGGTATAAAAAAAAAGCCTGACTCTTTGGCAGATGTAATGAGTTTTTTAGGCTATTTTTTTAAA
>CAUZXS010000389.1:177500-193601 GCA_963585895.1 Sepioteuthis lessoniana
CGGCTCCGACAGTAACCCTGGCATGACTCTGGAATAGCCAAGTCGCCTCCGTGATCGCGACGTTCTACGCTCATGCCTCCACCATATATATATATATATATATATATCAAAATGGCCCCGTAAATCTGTTTGCTCGAAAAGGTGATACTTATGTAGGATATCATTTATTATTTATCATTTTTTATGCTTCCTTGTGCATCTTTCCTTTTTACTATCTTTTTCCATCAACCTTTTAATAAAAAATGATTTTAAAATTAATCTTTTTGCCTAACATATACTCTATTACTACAATATCTATATATAGATAAAACTCTGTTAAATAATTTATCTGTTGGTTTTCTAAAATACCCACTTAATTTTTTTAACCATTTTTTTTCCTGAAATTATCCAATTTAATCATAACATTTGCTTCACAGAATATACCCACCGATACTTCTCATGGTTCTGTTATAGAATAATTCTCACCAATTATTACTTTCATAGTTCTATCTGTCAACATTTTCTTACAATATTTCCTTCTTTTAGTTATACTAGAGATTTTCATTTTTAATAATAAATGATAACGATATACAGTATCAGATGGCTTACTAAAATCGTTCTTATTAGTTCTCAATAATCTTGTTTTTATTCTCTTTATAACAATATTTTTGTTTGCACAAGGATATTCTCTGGGAGCTCATCCTTATCCAGGTCTTCAACTGGTTGGAATTCACATTTTTTTCTTTTTCTAGACCGATTGTCTTACCTCGGTATAAGGGTCTAGTCAGCCCAACTATTTCCTTATAGCCCAAGGGAGAATAATTGTATATATACATTTCCACAGAATATTAGCAGTATGTAAATACAAATAGCTTTTTTGTGGATTTGAATTCTGGTACGCTGAAAGGAACACCTGCATATGAACAGTCTAATACACACACACACACACACACACACACACACACACACACACACACACACACACACATACACACACACACACACACACACACACACATATATATATATATATATATATATATATATATATATATATATATTGGATCCATACCTTTCCCAAGAATATTTGCAGAATGTAAATACAAATAGCTTTGTTGTCGATTTGAATTCTGGTACGCTGATTGGAGCACCTGCACATGCACCGTATATATATATATATATATATATATATATATATGTGTGTGTGTGTGTGTGTGTGAGAGAGAGAGAGAGAGAGAGAGAGTTATCGTCAAGATGCACAACTGGAGAGGTTGAACAATTTGATTTGAGTATTAATCTAAGAATCGACCTTGCACATCACACACCTGATGCATCAATATATTTAATATATACTACACAAAGACAAATGAGATCTCTCAATAACGTTTACAAGAATAATCCTGAGTCAGACATCAACGATTGCAACTGTACACGTGATTACCGGCATTCACGGGAAGGCACACGCACGCACGGGCTCATGTACACCTATTAACGCTGTTATTAGTTGTTTATGAAAAGTGCATTTAACCCACCACCTGTACAAGGAGGAAATGTTTTACCTTAGCTAGATATGCATTAAGCAGATCTTAGCACGCAGTATTGTTCGGGGGATTCGACGATCGGCGGATACAAATGACAAATTAAGAAATAATATTAATGGACGTTTCATTGGCATGGTGGCTGAAAAGTAATGTTAAGTGCATTCAGCTTTTACAGCGAAGTGTTTCTCGATGGGAGAGAGATGTCCAGTTCATTACAAGGAGGATTGTTCGCGCAATGGAAGTAACGTAGTGTGTAGAAGTGCACTTCTCTTGTCTATGGCAGATTAAGTGATCCAGTCTAACATTCGAACTCTACAGCACTCTGTACATATATATTGCTTTGCATCTATCTTGACCCTTTGATATACTTGTAGATATTCTTTTATTTCTCTCCCTTTCTCTCTATCTCTTTACTGCTTTCTCTTTCTTCCTCTCCCTCTCTCTCTCTCTCTCTCTCTCTCTCTTTATTCCCTAACTCTTTCTATGATATCTATCTCTCTATCTATCTACCGATCGATCTCAGCTTATTCTATCTATCTATCTATCTATCTATCTATTCCAGCTTATTATCTCTCTCTCTCTCACTCTCTATCTATCTATCTATCTATTCATGCTTATTATCTATCTATCTATCTATCTATCCGCTTGCCACTTTTTTACATCTATCTATCTATTCCAGCTTATCTATCTATTCCAGCCTATCTCTCTCTCTCTCTCTCTCTCTCTCTCTCTCTCTCTCTCTTTCCATCTGCTCGCCACTTTTTTTCTCTTTTTTATATCTATCTATCTATCTGTTTGCCACTTTTTCTTTTATATCTATCTATCTATCTATCTATCTATCATCTCTCTCTCTCCCTCTCTCTCTCTCTCTCTATCTGCTCGCCACTTTTTTCTTTTTTTTTCTATCTATCTATCTATCTATCCGCTTGCCACTTCTTTTTTTATGTCTATCTATTTATTTATCGATCTATCTATCTTAATTTTAATTAATTATTGCTTTCTTCCGATCAATCTATATATATTCTTAGGTGTTTTTTTTAACCTAGTCGGCTGGGGCTGTAGAATAAACTGACTGCTTCTGTGCTAAGACTCACACCAATGAGAGTCCTAGAATGACAATAAACCATGTGATTGAGAGGCTCTAATCCTAAAGCTGTGGGGAATGAGATTACTTTCATGCCATTACTCACAGGTCCTCTCTGATCTGAAATGGAATACCTCTTATGCTTCTAACTATGGCTTAAATGGAACTGTTTAATCATTAACTACACTGCAAACTAGTTACCTGTGGTAAATAGAATTTGTATTCTTAGATAACAATATTTGAATAAGTTTAACTGTACGTAAATGAAACTATTGTCATTTGATAGCAATACTTGGAAATAAAAAAACTGTGTGCAAATAAAACTATAAGTGTTAGCAATATCTAAAACCATTAAAGTGTATGCAAACAAACGAGCCCTGGCTTGTGTAAAATTGTTACAGACAAAATATTCTTTTAAAATCTTATATACTTGATATGTATGTATGTATGTATGTATGTATGTATAAGTATGATTTGACATTAAATAACCCACAAGGGTTATTATACCGTAGAACACAGGTAACCAACCAATCAAATGCTTATAAATCTTTGAACTTGCGATGCCCACACTGTGGAATTTTTTTGATAGATTTCTACCAAAATAAAATGAACAGGGTTGATCCAATAAAACTGGTCACACATTATGTTCATCGATTTAACCTGTGCATTTTACATTTAACCAAGCCTGGTGATCAATCTACTCGTTACAATTATTTTACTTGTATACATTCGGTTCATAATATATTCCATAGCAAAACCAGAGGTATGATATTCTTGCATAGAGCGTTCAATCTTATAACGCCTATCGACTTGTAGCGCTAACAATTCACGCAGATGATTAATCAATAAAGCAAGAAGATAATCTGATAATATAAAGGCTAGTGGCTCGATTCCAGGAGGAACGTTTCCAAAATAACAGTTGTTCAGGGAATATGAGGTCAATAAAGTACAAAGGAAGCATTTTATTACCGACGCCATGAAACTGATCTCGGTCATTGAAAGTACATGAACCGACGAGACTAACCATACGATCGTTAGTTGTCCGGCTCCGTCATTTAATATAAAATTCTTTCGTATAGCGTATAATGTAGGTTATTATTATTATCATTATTATCATTATTATTATTATTATTATTATTATTATTATTATTATTATTATTATTAACTCCTTTAGTGTTTTTCAGCTAACACTGATGGTTTTTCACTGGAGTTTGAGTGACAGCAAGTCCCCCCAAGTCTCCAGGACTCGTCTCAGTATTCTGGCCGTCCTCAGCAATGCCATTGTTTGGATAGTCTCTACCCGTCCGCCAACTTCCAAGTCCTTTAGGCCCTTTAATTACTGTGCCTAACGCACCAATCACAATTGGCACAATCGTTACTTTCATGTTCCACAGCTTTTTTATTTCTCTAGCAAGGTCGAGATACTTATGGTTTTTTTCACTTTCCTTCAGATTTATTCTGTGGTCCTCCGGGACAGGAAAGTCGACAATTTTGCAGATTCTCGTTTTTTGGTTGATTATTATGAGGTCTGGTCTTCTGGCCGGTATTAAGTGATCCGTTTGTATGTTAAAGTCCCATAGGAGTTTATGCGAGTCATTTTCTAGGACAGGTACCGGGTTGTGCATATACCATTTGTTGGTATGGTCGAATTGAAATTTCCCTGCACATTTCCCAGTGGATCACCTTGCCGACCCAGTAGTGTCTCGCCTTGTACTCCTTCTGTGCTAATTTGCTGCATTCGCTTATAATGTGATTGATCTTTTCGTCTCTGCCACAGCTTTGCCTACATTTACTATTTTGTTGCGTCTTATCTATTCTCACTTTGATATGATTGGTTCTTACGGCATTGTTCTGTGCTGCTATTAGGAGGGATACCGTTTCTCTCTTAAGGTTTCCTTTTCTTAGCCTGGTCCAGGTTTTCTTGTGTGAGATGTTGTTGATTAGACGTTTAAAGCGGCCATAGAGTTGTTTTCCTTCCCATTTTTGTTTCCTAGTTGTTGTCATTCTTTCGTTTATCGTGTAGTCCTTATAATTTCTGATGGTTGTAATTAGTCCTCGTTCGTGCTTTTCTTTGTAGTCTTCGAGCCGTTGTTTGGATGCGTCAACACTGTCTTCGATGCCGGCATGTCCTCATCCTCCCTCTTTTCTAGATACATATAGTCTGTCAACGTCGTCTCTTGGTGTAATCCCTTATGCGTGGTCATTAGTTTTCTTGTTCTTTGATTCATTTATTTAAGTTCCTCTCGGGTCCACTTGAAAAAGGGTCCCGAATATCTGACCAGTGGCACAGCCCAAGTATTTATTCCTTTGATGAGGTTTCTGCTGGAGAGTTTTGTCTCGAGTAGTTTTCGCGTTCTCCGGAGATATTCTTTTTGGGTCGTGTTTTTCATTTGCATTTGTTTGATGGTGTCAGCCTCCAAGATGCCCAAGTCTTTGTAGTTTTCATTTTCTTTGAGCGTTCTAATTATGTTATGATTTGGTAGTTTCATTTCGTCGTTTGCCACTTTTCATGATGAGCATGGCACATTTTTCTATGCCAAATTCCATTCCTATGTCCTGATTGTATATTCTATCTGCGTGTATGAGAGTTTCCAGTTCTTTTTCATTTTTTGCAAATAATTTAATGCCATCCATGCACATTAGGTGGTTGATCTTCTCTTGCGATCTGCTGAGTTTGTATTCGGCTGCGCATTTTCTGAGTATATGGTTCAGTGGCATCATGGCTATTATGAATAGAAAGGGCGATAGTGCGTCTCCTTGGAAAATACATTTTTGGATCTTTGTTTCAGCTATGCTCCTTCCTCCTGCAGTCAGCTCCACTCTCCAGGTTTTCTTGGTCTGTTCGATTAATTTTCTGACTTCATGTGATATTTTGTACTTTTTTAAACAGTGTAGTATCCAGCTTTGTGGGACCACATCATATGCCTTTTTGTAGTCAATCCAGGCCATTGCTATATTTTTCCGTCTTGTCTTGCTCTCATTGAGGATGTGTTGATCTATGTAGAGTGATTCTGCTGTGCCTCTTGATCCTTTGCGGCATCCTTTCTGTTCGTCTTGAAGCAATCCGCGGTTTGTTAGCGATTATTAGACCTTTTCCCTTATTTGTGCTGTTAGTATTTTCCACATAATTGGTAGGCAGGTTATGGGTCTGTAATTGTTTGGGGCATTTCCTTTACTGGGGTCCTTTTGGGTTAATGTAGTCTTTCCTTTGGACATCCATTCAGGTACTTGCGCGTCTTGTAAGCATCTGTTAATTTCTAGAGCTAGTCTTCTGTGAAGGGAGGTAAATTTCTTGAACCAGAAGCCATGTACTCCATCATGGCCTGGCGCTTTCCAGTTTGATATTCTTTTTAGTGTTGTTTTGAGTAAGTCGACGTGTATTTCAATTTTCGGGCTTTCTTGAAGTCCGTCTAGTTCTCTTGTAATATTGTTTATCCATTCAGCATTTTCGTTATGTTTCTTTGGTTCCCATATTTTCGTCCAAAATCGTTCGGTTTCTTTTGCATCTGTTTGTTGGTATGTTTTCGTGTCACTCCCTCTCAATTGTCGATAGAATTTCCTTTCGTTGTTTTGGAATGTCCTGTTTTATCTGAATCTTTTTACCCTATGTCGATATCTCTTTAATCTACCTTCTTTGGCCAGTACTTTCTGGTTTATTTCCTCAAGTTGTACTGTTATTTTTCCCTATGTTGCCTGTTCCTTCTTCCCCCCACCTATTTCAGCGCCTCTCTTTCTTATCATTCGGGCTTGTTTTCGTATTTTTTTTTATTTGCGATTCAAGTCAAATTTCCCATCCCGGATTTTTCTGTTTCTTCGTGCATTTTGAGGGGATTCCAATATTCGCACAAACTAATTTTGCTCCGGCATAGATTAATTCATTTAACTCAGTTATATTATTCGTTGGTATGTAAGGTAGTATGTGTTTTATTTTATTCGTTTCTATCTTAAGTGTTTTCCATTCTATGTTTCTTAATGAAGGTAGACTATTCTTTTCACTACTCATGATTCTCTTTACATTTTCTAGATTTACCTTTTGTTATTGTGATAGTGTTTCTTCCTGGTTGTTTGGTAGTGTAACGTTTGGGAGTGTGGTGTTTTCATTTGCCGAGGTTTGCAGTTCTTTTTCGTTGTATTGCTTTTGTTTTACACCACTTGGTGTGTCTGGCACTGAGTTATAGTTTTGTTTCAGTGTTGTTTTTTTTTTTTTTTTTTTGATTTCTAGTAATTCTAGGTCAGAAAACCAGCCCTTCTTCAATATTGTCCTAACTTGATCCGCTAACCTTTGGCTAGTTGTCTGAAATATCGAACGTTCTTGCCAGATCTCAATCATTCTTTTCCTGTATCCTCTTTGTGAAGGGTTGCTCCTGAAATAGCATTCTAGCGCAAGTTGGTTCTCTTCCCTAGTCCATGTCCTGCGTTTACGTCTCTATTCGTTCTGGTTTGTTACGTCGTCGTTGATGTATCTGAAAAAAAAGCAGCCAACATTCGTAGGATGACGATTGGGTCTCCCATGTTGGCTATCTGGAGAGCACCTGCCGATCATGACACCCAGGCCTGTTGCCTGGGTCCCACGTTGTGTAATATCGTGATTTGACATTTTTATCCTGGGTGGTATAATGTGGCTATACCAGGCCCAGGGTTTTTTTTATGATATGTGCACCTGACGCAGATGTGACCACGAACAATCAGTGACTGTCACAAAAAACTGTCAGCGGGTCACAAAAAAAAAAAAAGAAAAAATTCTGGAAGCAAATCTGAACCTAAGTTTTAATTTGTTAAAGTCCGTTGATCTACTTTTTATGATTCCGCCAAGCAACTACAGTTGACGGCCTAAAAGACTTTTTCCAGGTTAATGGGAATATCAAATACTTATTTAAATGTGGTGGTGATATTTTTTAAAGTGAGATTTCTGAAGATTTTATGGAAAAATACGTGGCTACAACGCCTATTAATTGGAAAAGTCGTCAATATGGAGGGTGACGAAGTATATTTAAACAATTCTTCAGTTAGCTCGGGATTGTTCCAGCTGGTAAAAACATTTAGCTTATTAGAGAAATCAAAATTCTTCAATCAAAATATAACAAAAATTCACCAACAAATTGTACAAGTCATAAAAAATCCAGAGTTTTTTTTTAAAAAAGAAAATTGCTCTGACCTCTACCCAACGAGCATTTCCTCACAATTGTTTAGATTTTGTATATCTCCAGATATTTCTGAAACTTTTATAATCTTTCCTAACGTTTACATGACACCTGATTCTAGAAGATTCCATTCGAAAAATTCTTTTTGCGTTTGGTTTGGTTGTTGTTTTTTTGTTTTTTTTGGTCGGGGGCATTAATTTGAGATAACTGGGAGTGTTTGAACGGGTCGAGAAAAGATTCTATAGTAATTTATGCTAAATTTCTGAGTTTGACGCGGTAAATTTAAACAATTCATCAGTTAGCTCGAGATTGTTCCAGCTGGTAAAAACATTTAGCTGATTAGAGAAATCAAAATTCTTCAATTAATTAGAATAACCTTATGTATTCCATGAACTTCAGATATATATACACATATATTGTCATCTTCAGCAGACTGTTTCGTTCTATCAGAAGTCTTCAGTGTGTCTCGAACACGAGGAACGCTCGAAGCCGGGATCGAAACCCATCCAACTTTACGTTAGACTAAGTCTCAGACTGCTCGGCCAACAAGAACTCCTTTAGAGTTTTTCAGCTAACACTGATGGTTTTTAACTGGAGTCTACTCAAGATTCCAGGATTTTTAACTGCAAGTCTACTCAAGATTCCAGGACTCGTCTCAGGATTCTGGCTGTTCTCAGCAATGCTGTCGTTTGGATAGTCTCTACCCGTCCACAAACTTCCAAGTCCTCCATGCCTTTTAATAATCTTTTAGTTATTGTGCCTAAAGCACCAATCACAATTGGCACAATCGTTACTTTTATGTTCGACAGTTTTTTCAATTCTATAACAAGGTTGAGGTACTTATCCTTCTTCTCACATTCCTTCAGATTTATTCTGTGGTCTGCCAGGACAGCAAAGTAGACAATTTTGCAAATTCTATTCTTTTTTTTTTTTGTTGTTGTTATAAGGTCTGGTCTTCTGGCCGGGATTAGGTGATCCGTTTGCATGTTAAAGTCCCATAGGAGTTTATGCGTATCGTTTTCTAGAATAGGTGCTGGGTTGTGCATATACCATTTGTTAATATGGTTTATTATTATTATCATTATTATTATCATTATTGTTGTTGTTGTGGTGGTGGTGGAGGTTGTTGTTGTTGTTGCGGTGGTGGTGGTGGTTGTTGTTTAATCATTGAGAGTTTTTCACATCAGTTTAAGCTGATGGAGTTTCACTGGAGTTTGAGTGACAGCAAGTCTCCTCAAGTTTCCTGGACTCTTTTCAGGGGGTGTCCTTGTGATGTAATGGTTAAAGTGATGGACTGCAGAATCGTAGTACGCGAGTTCGTACTTCAGTCGCGCTATTACATTCACTTTCGGGCAAATACCCTTGGGAAAGGTATGAACCCTCTTACCCTCCCAGCTATGGGTTAAATAGTACCACTACTGTACTTCTAATAGAATAGCTTTGGCATTAAATTACCTACAAAGATTGATATGCCATTAAACAACTAAATCTTTTCAGTATTCTGGCCATTCTCAATAATGCACCAGTTTGGATGATCTCCACTCGGGCTAAAACCTCCAAGTCCTCCAGTCCTTTCAATGATCCTTTAGTTACTGTACCAAAAGCTCCAATCACGATTGCAACAATTGTCACCATCATGTTCCATAGTTTCGACATAGAAAGGTCGAGCTAGTTATTTTCCTTTTCACTTTACTGCAGTTTTATTCTTTGGTTAGCCAGAATAGCAAAGTTCACAATTTTGCAAGTTTTCTTTTTTGTCGATTATTATTATTATTATTATTATTATTATTATTCATTGGAGTTTTTCACATCAGTATAAGCTGATGGTCTTTCACCGGAGATTGAGTGACAGCAAGTCTCCTCAAGTCTCCAGGACTCTTCTCAGTATTCTGGCCGTTTTCAATAATGCTGTTGTTTGGATGGTCTCCACTCGGCCGCCAACTTCAAAATCTTCACTCCTTGTGAGTTCTTAACACCAGTGTTTATTGGTAGTATTTTAGTAGAGTCTGAGTTACACCTCGTCTCATCTGGTCTCTGGGACTTTCCTCAGTATTCTACCGATATAAATAATCCTGTAGTCTGAATAGTCTTCATTCGCACGCTTATTTCCAACTTTCCCAGTCCTCTTTCCAAGACTTTCGGGACCGTTCCGTGTGTGTCAATCCCAATTGGTATCACCGTTACTTACATGTTCCTCAGCTTTCTCAGTCCTTTGGCAAAGTTTAAGTATTTGTGTATTTTTTTTTCTTTTAACGTTTTTTGATATTTACTGGATTGTTCGCTGAGACGGCAAAATCCACTTGACGACAAATTTTTTCGCTTTTTAATTATTGAGATTCCAGGTCTCTCGAATCTGATTAGATGATGCATTTCTATCTCAAAATTCCAGAGAATTTTATGCGTCTCATTCTCCAAGAAGGGTTCTGATTTGTGTATGTACCATTTGATAGTATGGTCAAATTCAAATTTCTCGCACTCTTCACAGTGGATCCCCTTCCCCAATCAGCCATATCTTCTCTTATACTTCCCTTGTGCTTGTTGACTAGATTCATTTTCGATGTAATTCATCGTTATGTATCTATCACCACATAATCTTCACTTGCTCTTCTGTCGCACATAATTTATTTCGGCTTTTATATAATTGGTCCTAGTTGGTGACTAGTCAAAGGTGACCAGAAGGCTCCCTTTTCAATAGCTACTACATCGAGGTGTAGAGGAGGGCGCTACTCTTTCCCTGGATTGCTTCACTTTACCCTTGATACGTACCTTATAATGCTGAGCATTAAACCAGAAGGTATCAAGTATCGTTTTTTTAAGTCTTTGGTATGACTCGACCTGACAGTGAACCCCGGTCTCCAGGGCCATTGGCGAACACACTACCCACTAGGCCAATCAGTTTCTTTCCAAAGGTTTCCATTTCATTGCTGTGTCCCGGTTTTCTCATGTGAATTTCGCCATTTTGTCTCTTGAAATAGCCATACAAGTGTTTTCTTTCCATTTCTGTTTCCGACTGTTTATAGTTCTTCTGTATGTCCTTTTGTTGTCAGTGTGGTCACTGACCGCCGTAATTTATCATTTTTTTTCTTTTAATGTCGTCCTCCTATTGATGTTATTACGCTATCCTCAATATGGTGAGTGTTCTTTTTCCTTCTATTCTTGACACATACAGTCAATGTCATGTCTCGAATGTAAGGCCTTGGGCATCATTATCAACTTTCTGGTCCTCTGGTCCAGCTTTCTGTATTCTTTCCTTTTTCCAACTTAAGAATTTTAAAATAATTAAAAAATCCTCAATGACAAGTAGTTTACATGATAGAAGCAATTTATGCCTAGATGAAAAGATTTGCATTTTGTAATATAAAGATACTAAGAATTTATTTAATAGGAGAAACGATAGGATATTTTACTGTAGACATAGAAATAAAATTAAACTATGATGATAGATATCAAATTCATATTTTAACTATATTCAAAAAATAGATAAATAGGGGTTATAATACCTACTCTTAATTATATAAGGATTACATTAAGACGATTATGGACCTTGCTAGGAAATTGAAAAAATTGTCGAATATGAACGTGACGGTTATACAAACTGTAATAGGTGTTCTTGGTACGGTCACAAAAGGATTGGTAAAAAGACAAGAGGACTTGGATATAAAAGGACTTGTGGAGACAATCAGAACGACAGCATTGCTGAGATCGGACAGAAAATTGAGAAGAATCCAGGAGACTTAAGAGGACTTGTTGTCACTCAAATTCCAGTGAAAAACCAGTGAAAAACTCTCAAGGAATAATAATAATAATAATAATAATAATAATAATAATAATAATAATAATAATAATAATAATAATAATAAACTATGGAACATGAAGGTGACAATTATACCAATTGTAATTGGTGCGTTTGGAACAGTAACTAAACGATTACTAAAGGGACTGGAGAACTTAGAAGTTGGCGATCGAGTGGAAACCATCCAAACTACTACATTTTTTAGAACAGCCAGAATACTGAGAAGAGTCCCGGAGAATTGAGGAGACTTTCTGTCCCTCAAACTTCAGTGGAAGACCATCAGCTAATGCTGATGTGAAAAACTCTTATGAGTAAATAATAATGATAGTTATTTAGATAAATATATTTTACTAAAAGTTACGTGTACATTTATGCGCTAACTTTAAGGGAAAAAGTTACATGAGTTTTCCCTTGGTGAATAAAATAGTATTGAAATTATAGTTAATTTAAAATCAAATGAAAATGTTTTAGGGAGCTAACTATAAATGAAATAAACAAAGGAATTATTTACTAAATTACTTTATAAATATAATCATATTATAATCTGAAATTTATATATCATTAAACAAATGATTGTGATATAAACTGAATATTTCGAAGGATATGAATTTTAACAACATCTGATGACTTTCAGAAATTAGATAAATTTAAATATAAATGTTGTTATAAATACTTTATGTTACGTAATCGAATATAGTAAACATACACGGATTAAAAAAACAATCAAATAATTGATTAGATTTAGTTTACAATGCAGTTAAAATTGATAAAATAAAATTAGGTTCTTATGATATGTTTTCATATATGAAAAAGATCAAAAATTAAAGAAATTAATAAATATTTATAAATAAAATTTCTTTGCTTAAGGCTATACTTTCTGGTGGAACACCGGATGAATGCGCGGTAATAGCTAATTCATTATCTATTGTATTAATATTTTTTTAATGTATAATACATTTTCTGTTTTTCTATGATTATTGATTCATAATTACTTAAGTGTCAAACTTAAGGTATAATGTATTCCCAGGTATTAGAATTTATTGATATTATATATTCTGTATGAATTGTTCCTTTTAAGTCAATTCTTTGAATATATATATATATATATATATATATATATATATATATATATATATATATGCGCATATGCATGCACACACATGCACATATATAGACACACACATATATCTATAAGCTCACACAAACATAAAATCAACTTGCTATTTTCTCATACTTATTTCTTTATCTGCTCCTAATGAATTATCGCAGTTTTGTTTATATGGAATTTGGTATATTTTTCCAGTAAAAATTACGATATATACATATATATATATATATATATATATATATATATATGTGTGTGTGTGTGTGTGTGTGTGTGTGTGTGTGTGCACGCGCACACATATTCTATTTATTTTTGTGGTTATACATAATATAACCAGTACAATTATTATGGCACAAGTCAAGGACATTCAGTGACAAATGAATTCATTTAAGTTATAATTTTCAGTTAAGCCAGCTTAGTAATATCAACTCAACACCGAACTAAGTGGTATTTACTCTTGTTAACAATGTGTAACACCATATTTTTATATTTTCAAATCTAAAATCATTTAGTGCATTACGGACAAAAATATACGATACACTTGCTATTTTATTATAGGCGATAATGTTTGGCCTTAAATTCAAACAATCAAATTTTACGTGCGGTCAGTGCAGAAAATATAACAAAAGAGATGAATTGAAGTATTTCCTGATGGCCATTAAGTTGAATCTATAATTGAATATAAATTAAATTTAATAGCCTCTTAACTCAATAACAGCAAAGTGTGAAAAGACAGAACAGTCCAATTACGTAAGATCAAACTGGACTTAATCGTTATAGCTGATTATCTGTTAAGACTTAATGGTAAGCAATAAATAATAATAATAGTTAAGAGGAAAAATATCAATAATAATAATTATAATGATAATGATAATAATAATTAGTTACTCAGTATCAGTTGAAAAACCAACGGTTAGATCTAGTGTGAAAAACTCACTCGGAGTAAAATGAATATAATTTCAGAAAGAAGGTGGCTTTGGTATGCTCAGTTGGTTTGAGCGTCGTGCAAATACATGATAACAAAATGACTAATTACTAAAAGTAAAAAAAATCAATTTAATAGATTATATTATACATACTGTGCAACAAAATTTATGCAATATATCCTTTTCATAAAGTAACGTATATATATATATATATATATATATATATATATATATATATATATTACTTTATGTAATATATATATATATATATATATTACTTAAAGAAAATAAGGACACACACGCACACACATACACACACACACACACACATATATATATATATATATATATATATATATATATATATATATATTACAGATTGTTATCCGAAAGGTTAGGTTATCTATTTATCATAAACAAGCTTCGATTCAACATTATTATTATTATTATTATTATTATTATTATTATTATTATTATTATTATTATTTCACTGCTGGGTTTTTCTCACCAGCGAGTCTCTTCAGGTCTCCAAGACTCTTCTGAGTATTCTAGCTGATTCCTACAATGTTGTGTTCTGTATGGTCAAAATTCTTCCTCTGGTTTCCTATCACACCACACTTTGTTCTAACCCCTTCGTGACTGTTCCAACAATTTTTTTGATATTACAATCATACTCATGTTCCACAGAGTTTTCAGCCTAATTATTTGCTAAAATCTTCACTTTCTTTTATTTTATTTAGTTTCGATAAGTTTTTTTCTTCTACTGAAGTATTATTTTTTTCTTTTTTCTTTCAGAGTCTTACGGTTTCCGCTTCCAGTATCCATAAAAACTTGTAATTTTTCTTCTCTTTTAGCATACTGGTACCTTCCTAAATTAGTAATTCTATTGATTTCACTATTTATTTTTTCCTTCGTTTCATTATCTTTTAGGAAGATTTTTCAATGTTACATTCCATTCCAATATCCTAGCTATACCTTCTTACTGCCTCCTGTTCTTTTTAATTATTTGCACATTGCTTGATATCATTCATGTGCATAAATATTTTCCACTGCAGTTCCTAAATCTGTCTTTGAGTGCCATCGTTGCTATAACAAATAAGTGTGGATTGTGAATCTCATTGGAAAACGCCTCTTTAGATTTTCACGTTTGCCATAGTTTGTCTACCTGCTGTTATCATGATTTTAAACTTTTGAGAATTCCTGACACCAATGAAAGCTGATTTTTTAAGATTTTGGGTGAGTTTTTTTCCTTTGTTTTAACTTGTGATCTTTCAAAAGAATCTAAGCGACAGCAAAACACCTCATATCTCGAGAATTCTTTTGTGTATTCTCAGCAATCATTATAATGGTTCTTCCTCTAATTTACAATTCCTCAAGTCTTTATCAAATCTTTTGGACACTGTTGCGTTCTGGTTAGTGAACGCTTGTAATATTAAATAAAGGACAAACCACGATATGGGAGGGAATAGAGATGTACTCTCAGGAAAAAGTATATACAATAGAGAGACTATTAGTAGAAAGGAACATAGGATTAGTGAATACAGAATAAAAATATAGTCCAGTGATAGTATTGGAAAAAGTATATACAATAGATAGACTATTAGTAGACAAGAACATAGGATTAGTGAATACAGAATAAAGATATAGTCCAACGATAGTACTGGCTTCCGTTATTACGGTAGCAAGTAAGGTGATCTAGTGCGATCTCTAGTCTCGAACGCTCTAATACTATTCCTATAAGAAGTTGCGGTATTTGTTCCACGCCCCACCGAACGTTAAAGTGAAGTACAAGGCCTCTTTTTGGTGGGTCCGGGCTGCTCTTCACCTTCTAGTTTGCCCTGGTGGGTCTGGGTGCAGGGCCGTAGCCTATACTCGCCCGGCACTTCCCAAAAATGCCTACGGCCCCGTCGGCATTACCCTTATTAGGGGCGCCTTAGGCGCCGTGCGATCACCCCCTCAAAGGGGGTAATAGCCTGGGGGGAAGGCCCCCTGAGGCCGTAGGAAAAATCCAGCTATCGAGACACACCCGGCAAGATCCGCGCGGCAGCCAGCACGGCCAGCCGAAGTGAGACCCGACAACTGAATCTGCAAAAAGCTGCTCCTATAAGAAGCTGCGGTATTTGTTCCACGCCCCACCGAACGTGAAAGTGTGGCACAAGGGCCTTTTTGGTGGGTCCGGGCTGCGCTTCACCTTCTAGTTTGCCCTGGTATTAGTAGCTACTACTATATATGGCAGATGGTCTAGTTCATTGTGTGAAAAAAGGTGGATGATACCCAAAAGACACAAACTACGACACCATGTCCAAGTGATCTCGTGTGAAATCTCTCCAGTTTGACGCTTAAAGAATCTACTTAGGTTTTTTTCTTGTTATTTCTATTTTCTATGTTTTCTTCAACTTCTGTTTGTCTTTATTTTCCCACCGTTGTTACTGGTTGTAATAAGTATTTCTTTGCTGTTTTGTGTATTTCACGAGTCTTTGAATTGCTGCATCGATGCAATACTCAGTAATAAGAAATACCTTTTCTCCGTCT
>CAUZXS010000390.1:0-17478 GCA_963585895.1 Sepioteuthis lessoniana
CCCCAACCATAATAAAATGTCAATTTTCTACTAAACAGAAGATCCAACGAATCTATTATTTCAAGTGAAGCATTATACAGTCAAAACAAATATTCATTATCAAGGTATGGCGATACCATGGATTCTTTTGACTCTCTCTCACCATCCATCAGTCATCACTCTTGGCAAAGCCTCATGATAGCAAAGAGTCTGCACAGAGCTGATAAATGTAACATTTTGCTATTTGATCAACACTGGTGAATCCATATGTCAGAATTTATTGGAAAATGTTCCTAAGTTCATCTCTACTTCACCAGTAGTCCCCAACATATTTTGTGCATCATACTTGGATGGTTTGTGAGATGAGGGGTAAATGGCCATACAACTGTCGTTTTGTGGAGGGTTGCTTCCAGGATTTGTTCAAAATGACTTTCAACATCCATGTGTAGTTACTGTCTAACATTTCCTCCAAGCATTTCATTAGTCAGAGTGGTGCAACTATATAGTAGTACTAACATGGCTACAAACTGGAAGAATTCCCATTTCATTTTATCAGGTTGATAAGGTTACAATAGCAGTCTATGCTTTACCTATGCAAATGTTTCTTGTTGCAGAGATTCAGCTTGAGCAAATGTATTTACAAGAAGAACTAGATGATCTTTGAAGTCTGCATCTGTAATAGTTTCTTTTGGATGGCATCTACTTCTACTTTGCCTACTAAGAAACCATTTTCTTTCATTAGATCTATGGATATAAGCAGATTATGAATGGAAATGGTGCCAATGTATCTCTTTGTAAGAATCCAGCTGTACAGACAAAGAAATTAGTATCACCATTTGGTGAGTGAACCATTGCTTTTATGTATTTATAAAGCATCATTATTGTGGGAATTGTTTCTTTAGAAATACCATATGCTTGAAGTATTTGCTCTGTCTTTCCTCTGTGAATGGAAACAAATACTTTAGAGAAATCAGCAAGCAAAATGTTGCCACAAGATTTTTAGGACATATTCTTTTGAGGATTCAATGAATACTCAGAATCTGAAAAGTTGTGGATTGATTTCTTCAAAAACTGATTTTTCCTAAGAACTTTTTCAGATATGATTGCAAAGAAAGGCATTATAACCCTCAGCTATTGTGAAAATTTATACCTCAGTTTTTCAAAGTGATTCTGAGATCACCTTTCATTGGAAAGAGGAGGATGCAACCTTATTAGTAGGTATGCATCCTCATTAATAGAGGAGAATGTAACCTTATTAGTAGGTATCATTTATAACCAAAATTTACATAACTGAAACTGAAATTGCATAAATTTGTGTAAAAGGTGTATTTGTTTGGGGGATGCTATGAATTCATATTTTTGTTTAAAGTGTTTCAATGCTGTAGAGTTTTGTAATCAATAATATTGAATAATATTCCACAAGAAATTATAAGATCCTGGTATCTTTGGTTTAGAAACAAATTAATTTTTGTATAAAAATTGATTAGAATGAATTTGTTCATTGGTTATATTGTAATATCTAATAATGTCTTTATTGTATGATGATTCGCTGAGAATAATATTATAATAATAACTTTGGTTTTAGGAGAATATTGGTTGGTATGTACTTATTTATAGGCTATTCTAGACTGAGAATTATTATAGGCTGAGAATAATATTATACTAATAACTTTGGTTTTAGGAGATAATTGGTTGGTATGTACTTATAGGCTATTCTGTATGTTCTAATATACAATTTTAATACCTAAAAAATATGATTTAAAAAAATGATAACAAAAAACCTTAAAAAGTAATTCGTATTTGGATGATATTGTAATACCTTCTAGTATCTGTATAATGTGTATATATAGTGTATAATGTTCCACTAAAAATAAAATCCTGGTATCTTTTGGTTTTGAAACGAATTAACTATTTATTAAAAAAGAATTGGTTGGAGTTTACTTATTTGTAATAGATAAAAATATGTTTTGATTGTATAATATTCCACAAGAAATAATATATAATCCCTGTATCTTTGACTTAGAAGCAAATTAGTTAGTGTATACTTATTTATAGGTAACACTGTAAGTTTTAATAAGCACATTTAAAATGCTCTGAAAGAAAAAAGCAATTTCAAATCTCATTTGCAACACCATTTCCATTCACCCTGATCATTTTAATTTCTTAAATGAAAATTATTGAACATTTCTTTTTGCTTATTTCAAATTAATGATATAAATTTTATAATTCTTTAAGTGAGTTGGATAATTAAAAAAAAAAGATAGTCTGGTTAAATAATTTAGATGCAAAGTCTGCAGATCTCAAAATGAGAAATTCTCTCTGATATAAATTTGCTATCTCCTTATGCAAAGGATTTTTGATTTAAACCTAAGCAGAAAGAGTATGTTATGTAATTTTACTGCTTCATTCTTCTAAAGTGATTTAATTCAAAATGGATAGCCGTGATTATGATCTATGGTGGCCTCATGTCAAGTCATAATGAGTTACTTCCCTTGTACATTTCTCTGACTCTGAAGGAACCAGAATTAACTTCTTCAAAGAATATTTGCATCACTGGTGCACATTAGTAGGAGACATTTGTTCCCTTTGGTGAGACCAAGAGAGGAAGCAGGAATTTAAATTTCCTCTGCACTGAAATAACAAAATTTCAAGGAAAAAGGAAGGATATAATAAATCTTATCAATGACAGCTGCTGCAATGTTATGCATTTAGCTGAGTGTTGATTGTTAAATAGAGATTTTGACATTTGTATAACATGGTGTGATTTACTTGTCCAGCCTCAGATATTGCCCATTTGGCTGAGGGTTGTTAAGAACACTGACTGCTTCTCTGCAGAAGGGTAAGACTCCCACCAACAAGTGTCTTGGACATAACACTAAACATTCTGATGGTGAGGTTCCAGTGATTCAGGAGCTTTGGGAAATGGGAAGTACCTCTTCATTGCCATCACTCTGAGGTCCGCTCTGGCCCAGAGTGGTAGCACCAGATAGGGTCCTACTTATGGGTCAAATAGAACTAAACTGTGTTGGTTGAGATGGGACTGTTATATCTAAACTGTGTATTTATGCTAAACTAAATTGTTTAAAATAGAACTGTTTTAACATTTAAACTGCATACTTATGCTAAACTGAAAAATTGGAAATAAAACCTAAATTGACTTGATTGAAATGGAACAGTTTTTATGCTAAATAGAATTGTGTGAACTGTTTTAACATTTAATTGCATGTAAACAAAAACAATACTAATACTAAACTGAATTGTTTGAATTAGAACTGTTTGAATAAACTGAATAGCTTGAAATAGAAATGTTTTTGATGATTAAACTGTGTAGTTATACTAAACTGAATTGTTTGAGATAGAACTGATTATTTGTATGAAAATCGATTTGGCATTAAATAACCAACAAAGGTTGATATAAAAACACAAACAAACAAACAAACAAACCAGCCTCAGATAGGACTTTTGAAATTGAGAGAATTATTCAGAAGGTTCTTAAACTTCTTTTATTCCATTAATCTGTTTTTAGTTTTTATTTAATCTCTTTGTTTTTCTTTTGCAATTAGAAAAATAACTTTTTATTATTCATCTGAAACAAGTTTCCTCCTAATTAGAAACAATCTACATAATTAGCATGATGTTTATATATATATATATATATATGCACACCCACCACCCAGTTGGTAGGGCTTAGAATATGCCAATTGTATCCTTGACAAATAAGATCCCCACGGAAGGGTTGTTTTGAGTACAATATTAATTTGTGTCCGGTGGTGAGGCTCCAGTTCTGAAGTTCTGAGGAGTGTAGCATACCCTTTTATTGCCATTACTCCCAGGACAACTCTGAGCCAGAGTGTTAGTACTTGTTAGGGTTCTATCAATGGATCAAATATATTTCTTTTAAGATTATTTGCTTTTGAAAGGAATTCTTGATTCCATATAGCTATAAGTTATTAGAATAGTAGGGCAAAATGGGTTCACTAGTCTTAGTAAGACATCCAATCAAGAAGAAAGAAAGTCCAAAATTCAAAACCAAGCAGCAAATCCTTAAGGCAGTCAAACATTATTTTCACCCTTGCTCTGGCAAGTCATGCAGTGACACAAACACCAAGTTATAAAGCACTTGATGATGGGGAAAGAAGGGACTTGCTACATGGGCAATTGCAGGTTTCCCATGCCAAGATCCAACTGCACATCCTTAGTCTCATAATAATGAAAGGAACTGGAAAAAATTCTAATGGTTGTAATATTGAATTGAATGGTCATAATTAAATGAGGCATCAAAATATAATTTTTAGAACTTAACAGTAACAGTTTAGTATAAAAAACACTGAAAGTTACTCTTATTTTGTTTGTGATGGTCACAATTACATTTTTATATAACTTTTTTTTTCATACATTACTGAAATAAAAAGTTTTCTTTTTTAAACCATTCTATTCAAGATTTTTATCATTAAGTATTTTCAGACTATTGTCTTCATCATTACTGTTATTTCCACAACATTTCGGACAATATGTTCTCCGGCCTTCTTCAGGTGTTTGTCAAACTCAGGAACCTATACTGAACTTCGAACTACTTCCTTTATTGAATCTGTGATGAAGATGAAGACAATAGTCTGAAAATTCTTAATGATAAAAATCATCAAGCTGCATCTCAAAAATTCAAACAACTAATTCTATTCAAGGTTTGGTATGGTTTAATCAATTTGTTTAATGGCATATCAATTCCTTAATGGTTATTTAAGACCAAAATTTGATTCATTTGTAAATGTTTGAATATAATCCTTACTATATTTTCATTGTTATATTGCATTTATTTATCTATAATTATTTTTTTACACACCATAATAATATCAAGTATTCCTATCTATGGCAAATCATTTGCACACAATTGTATGATTCCAATTTAATTCTAATAATGCTCAGATTAAGAAGCCTCATCTCAAAAAAAGGATTCCCAATAAAGACAATTACAAATTCGGTACGGACACAACTATGGAAGACCAGATAAGGAGAACAAATAATTGGATTTATGAGACAAAAAAATCCAACCTTGATCACCCTTCAGGGCCCGTGGCGCAGCAGATAGAGGTGTTGAGTCGCTACAGTTCCAGGAGAGCATTGTCAGAAGATAGCTGTTTCAATTCCTACCCAAGCCGTCCAGAGAGTTACTCAGTCAAAACGTGGTGTGATAGACAACAACTATGGAAGGCAGTAATTACTGGGGATATGGTTACAAGACCCAGCATTCCTATCTGAGGTCACAGTTAATCACCTGAAGACTGCCAGAGGTGAAATTTAGCCGAAATGTAGTGAGAAAAACAACAAAAAACTACCAAGATGAGGATAAAGGTCAACAATAAAATTAATACTTAATTCTTATACTTTATATAATTATTTGGTTTCAAGTAACTATTTCCATTTAACAGTTATTCCTTTTCTCACAGTTGTACAGTTTTAAGAAACTAAGGATAATAATCTTGGTGAACAATTATAGCTTCAAGTAATTATTCTTAAAACTAATAATTTTCTCAAAGTTACATGGTATCAAGTATTACTGTCTAATAAAAACAATTTTCACATTCACTAGAATGGGAGCCTCACCAACTGATGTAGTTTAGTATTTTATCCAAAACACCTCTTTGGATGTGGGGTGGAGATCTTATCCAGGAGTGTAATTCAAAAATTTTAAGAACAGGTTCTCTCACAACAGGTCTGACTAACAACAGGTTCTGTTACTATCATAATCTCTTGCTGCAAACCATACCAGTTGGCTTGATAGACAAGCAGAAGTTGATCTTTAAGTTGCTAGAAAGTGAAATCATTCATTTTTATTATTTCCTGACTTTAAAAAATGTTTAAATAAATAAAAGATTGGGAACCTCTGATTTAATCTATTAACCAATTTTGGGAATTAATGAACTTGCAAGAACAGGTTCTTACAAATAATTGTGAACATACTGAATTTCAGCAATTCATGGTATATTTATTTGTGAAAAAAAGAGACCTGATAAGAAATACCCACTTTGAGATTTTATTCTGAATATTCACAGGTAATTATCTTGTAATTTAGAGAAAGTGGTTTGGCTTGTCACTCTTCATTTGTATCATATGTTTGTTATCCAGTAAAAAAATCATTTAGACCATTAAAGGTTTTAGAACTATTTATAAGAAACTTAACTTTTTCACCAGCATCTTTATTCTCTATAATGACCATTTATATCATTGATGTAGTTTTGTTTGCTTTGTATTTGAAGTTGGACATTTAAATCCACAATGCAGTTTCAGTTTCTTTTCAATCTTTTGATTTTAGAAATGCTTTCTGAAAAATCTTTGGAGAAAAAAACTGATGAATTTAAAAGTGGGAAAGAAGAATCAGGTGAGATGCAAATTTCTTTTAAAAACAATTATCTAAAGTGACATTTACAAACATCCATTATTCAATAGTTTTCAACTTGTACACAATTTCTCTTTTGTCACAATCTTTTTCTTTTATAACAAAATAAATGAATTTGTTTTTTTATCTATTTCTGTGTAGATAGTCACCAATATAATAATTTTTATAGCTTTTTATAACTGTGTCTACCTTCTAGGATATTGTTGACAGTATTCCAAAATCCTAATCAAATTTCAGCATTAAATATTCTGAAAGAAGTTAATATGCTATTAAAAAGATTGACCAAACCAAACCTCAAATAGAATGGTTTGATCAAAAAATTTTCTGTCATTTCTGTAATGAATCAAAATGCATCAAATTCCCAGATTGTAATCAAATTTCAGCATTAAATAACCCATGATGAGTTTATATGTTGTTAAAGATACAAACTCCTTTTATTTTTGTAATGTAAAAAAATTATATTGAAATATTACTGTTACATTCACCATTCAAATCGGAGTAAGTTTCTGTGGGCTTTTTTTGTTTTCTTTCATTAAACAAAAACAGTGAATAGTAGGAAATTTTATATTTCATGTAGAAAAAAAATGTCTTACCACAAAAAAAAAAAAAATTTTCTGTGCTACCCATCAAAAAAGAAAAA
Organism: Sepioteuthis lessoniana; assembly: GCA_963585895.1. Lineage (NCBI taxonomy): Eukaryota > Metazoa > Mollusca > Cephalopoda > Myopsida > Loliginidae > Sepioteuthis > Sepioteuthis lessoniana. The sequence goes on from CAUZXS010000390.1 coordinate 7,014, forward strand.
CTCCGCAACGGATTAAGCAAGACATTTAGATATTTGAATTCTCATCCTTCTGTGTCAATTCCAACCAATCATAGTTGGCTCATTCTTTTTTTACAAAGTCAATTTCAAACTTGGTTCATTAGAGCATAAATATTAAAGGAGCTCTTTGCTGTTACAGATTGGATCTTTTGTAAATTGTGCAGCCAGTTTCTGACATTTGAATTTTTGCTCCCTTGGATATTTCACTTTGGATTTGCAATTTTCATTATCTTCGTCTTGCAGTTCAATACACAAAATACAGCATTTGTCAAATTTCTTTAAAACTTAAAAAAAACATCATTTCCTTCTTGAATGGGTCAAGAACTTTTCAGCACTTTGTAAATTGTTGATTTCAAGGGTTGACCATGTGTTGCTGAAATAAAGGAATGCAAAACCACAGATAAGAGAAACATCTATGTTGTTTAATTGCCTCTATGTATTTTTCCACTCCGCAGAGAGGATTTGATGCAAACTCAATTTTTAAGGATTGTATATCTTGTTTGAATTCACAGTTTTCCTTCTCCAAGGCCAGTTGTCATATAGTTGTCAAATGAGCCAGTTTTCTCAACTATTTACTTACCAGGTTGTTCAGGCTATATTTGATAATTTTTTATGTCGCCTTTTTTTTCCAGAAACAGGTTAAATCTATTAGGGTACAATAGAGCATAAAATTAAAGTTGTAGTTGAAAAAAAGTTAGCTGAACTAGAAGCCATTGGAATATTGAAAAAGAATTTCCTGTATCGTGAGGATTCATGCTGAGTATCAAAATGTTGACATTATGATTGCTGCTCAATTCTCTATGAACACTTTAAAGCCTGTAAGATGGGACAGGGACAACTGCAACAGTGACTACAACACCATGATCAACAAGAAGGGACACAGCATGATAGAATTCATCTAACAACTGCAAGACAAGGTGATGGAAAATCTGAAAGGAAACCAGGCTCTAGTAAGAGAGATGGATATTGGAGTCACAACTATGAAGTTGGTTCTGAATGAGGACCTTTGCAACCATTCTTACAATAGATGTAAGGGAAAAATTCTAATATTCAAGGTGAACGGCTGAAACTTTTTTTGGATTGGATAATTTTTTCTTTATTTTATGCAAACTGCCAAATCTAGCTCAAACACCCTGAATAAATCAAGTGTAGAGAAACAATGGAGTCATGCCCAAAGGGAAAGGCAAACTGCCTTGTCCAGGATTTGAACTCTAGTTACCAAGTTTAGTTTCTTGTTTCATTGCTTGTAGCAGTAGGGGAAATTGTCAGGAGACTTTTTCCCCTTTGTTTCTAATTGCAAATTTAGCATCTGATTTATAAGGAAACCAGCAGAAATATTAATGAATTCTCAGGTTTATTTTGGCAATTATTTAATGAATAATTCTGAAAATTACCCAGCAATATTTAGCACCTGCTCACTGTTCATTTACTATGCAATTCTTAAATGATTCCTTCTTTCTATTTTTTCTTTCTCTCTTTTTCAGGACATCTGAGAGGAATTTTATTAAGTAGTTCAAAGTTTCCTTCAGACTCACCTTTCTTCATTAGTCACCTTGTTTTTATCTGCAATGTACTTATCAGCTTAAAGGTTCTTATAAAATATAAGTGCTAGTCTACAATACAGTAAATATTTTCTGAAATTTCCAGGAATCCTTTGGATTCTACCAGTTTATTCTCATCATGGAGGCATAGGTGAGGAGTAGTGATTATGAGAATAGAAGTAGATTTGAGAAGGCAAGTTTCATTCGAAAGAAATGAATTCTTCTCTTACCTACCAAATATAGGCAAATAGTTAGCATGTCTGAACTCTCTATCCTTGAAAAAAGCAAATGGTTTAGGAGGATTTATTGATTTTAATGGCATGTCAAGCTGTCAAGGGTTATTTTATTTCTGAAAGGTTGGGACATTGTATTTATTACACATTTATATTTACATTTTTCTGTAGTTTCTTAAAACTTTTTTGCACAGTTAAGATATCAAGTATTCTTATCTAATACAAATAATTTGCACACAGTTGTATGGTTTCAAGTATTGCAATCTAATTCTAATCATATGGTTTCAAGTAATTATTTCTAATTAATTATAGTCACTTGTTTGCATGCAGTTGTATTGTTTCAAGTTATTATTACTAATCCTTGGTAAATAATTATAGCTTTAAGAAATTATTCTTAATACAAATAATCTACTATTAAATAGCATCAAATATTCCAATCAAATTAAACAATTTATAAAGAGCTCTATTTCACCAATAGATAGGACCCTAACAAGTACTATCACTCCAGGTCAGAGTGGATATGGAAGTAGTGGCAATAAAGGAGTACTCCATACTCCCCTGATCACCAGATTGAAGTCTCACTATCAGATACAGTTACATGTCATGTCTAAAAGATTCTGTGTAAGGTGGTCTAATCCCTTTGCAGAGAATACAATCTGTTATTCTAAGCCTTGCAGAGAGGGCATGGTCTGGGAGGTAGAAAACTTAAAATTCAAACTTACTAGCAGGGTGGCAGGGTAACTTAGCTAAGTAGAGAGGAAAAATCAGGAGCTGAGTTCCCTTAGCCCATCCAAAAGTACATCCAAACTTGTTCCGGCAACTTCCCTGGTGATACTAATAGCAAATTGTATAACAGCTTCTCCTTCTCTTGAACAACATTATGGCATGAAAAAGGGACACTTGCAGTATGGATAACTTTCATGTAACCATGGTTAGGTTTGAGCAGAGATCCCTTCACAGATACAAAGTCTCATAAGATTGATAGATATCAGATTCTCATTATATAGAAATTTCAATATATATGTATCCATTGTGCTGTCATATATGATAGTTATATATTGTATATTTCATGTATCATGGTATTATATAGGCTGACTGCATCTCTGTACAGAGATTAAGCCCTCACCAAATAAATGTCCTAGATATGACACTAAGCTGCATCTGATGGTGAGGCTCCAGTCCTGGAGCTTTGTAGAATGTAGAGCACCCTTCATTGTCATTACTCCTCAGTCAACTCTGACCTGGTTCAATCTGATTAAAAGTATTAGTACCATTAGGGTCTTATCTAGATGTCAAATAGTTCAATTCCATATAATATAGTTCAAAATCTTTTTAAACATTAATATTTTTTGTTTGTGTTTCTTTGTTTAATGGCATATCAGTCTTCAAGGGTTATTTGATATGAAAGCTATCCTTGTAGAAGAACAGTAGTAGTACTATTTAACCCATGGCTGGATAAACATTACATTGTCTGCTCTTAAAATACAGATCTTGCAACTAAGTACGAAGTGTTTACCTGTTTAAAATCATTGTGAAAATGCAATCTTGTATACATCATTAGAGACCATAAGTCAACATAAAATAACCCAGAAGGGTTAGACTATTAACCCTACCAACAATATAATTGGTTGCAAAAGAAAAAAGAGAATCTTTGACACTAATTAACCCAACAAGGGTTGAAATGATGTCAAAACCAATCAATAGCCCCTTTAGTAGCGCTTAGAATATGCTAGCTGTAACCATTGCTGAGGGATAAGACCCCCACCAAAAAAAACTGCATCTGATGGTGAGGCTTCAGTTCTGAAGCTCTGAGAACTGTAGAGTACCCCATCATTGCCATTACTCTCAGATCCACTCCGACTTGAAGTCGTGCCTGTATCAATGAGTCAAATCTGTTTAAAAATCACTGCAAAAAAATATAGATATGAATATATTATGAATGCAACTCCCTTACATTTTAGCCTAAAATAATACAACACATGTTGACATGCCATTAAAATCAGTCAATCAAAACCTAACCAACAAAAACAACAAAATTTGTTTCTGGCCAAGTAACTACTATCATTGAAATCGGCATTTTTACCAAAAGTAGGCCAACGCCATCTTTTATTTGCATATAAATGTAAGTGAATATGCACAAAAACAGAAATGGAAACAGGTGTAAACCATTCATTTTTTATATTTGCATTAAAAGCAATAATAGAAATTTTTGTAGAAATCCCAAGGGATTTGATGCTTTAAAAATCTATATCTATCTAACATCATCATCATCATCATCATATCGCGCTGGTAGCATGGATATCCCTGACCCTCTCTTGTCACTCCTCCCTATCGTTCATCACCCTAGGTAGGTCTTCAGGACAGCATCCCGTATCCTCACATAGCTGCTGAATGTATGTTCGTGCTGGTCGTCCTGCTTTTGCACGGCCATGTATGGGGGTCCATAAGAGTACATCACTTATGAGTTCATCCCTGCTTCTCCAGCTGTGGTGTCCTGCAGTGCACCTGAACTCAATAAAGTACAGACTTTTGCTACAAACCTTTGTGAGTCAATATACAAATTACAAACAAGAGTATTAGGATAGATAATTTTTTCCATGGTCAAATTTTCTGTAATGACTTCAATCCTCCCTGAGTGTCCTATTCATATGGCCCTGGGCTAGAAAAAACCTCCCTAAATAATCTTGCCTTGCCTGTATGTATAAATGTGAAGATTTTTTATCTTAACATAACAGTTATCATCATCAGAAATGGAAGCGATAACTTCAGTTCAAATCCAGGATAAGCCTATTTGTATTTCATTTTGAACTAGTGCTCTAGGGGAATGTATGAATCCATCGTTTCTCCCTTCATCTGTGACTAAATAGTAGAGACAACTGAGATTTTTACCTTTGGATAGGAGAAGGAAAATTAATTCAAACCAGCTGTACTTTCCTTAAAAATGACCTTGTGTCACATCTAGCCCTGAGTAGAACTTTTGAGTAACTACACACAATAATCTTACAAAAGATAATAGCAAAAGCTTGTACAGTTCAAATCATATTGTTCAATTTCTGAAACCTTTGTGTTGTATATATATATGCATATATATACTCTCAATGTTTGCAAGACGCATACATATTAGCTAGTAGGTTGGTTGGTTGGTTGGTTATTTTAAGTCATATCAACCCTATTCAGATCATTTAATGTGACATTAAATTTCAAATAATTCAGTTTAGTATAAGTATAGTTTTTTTATAAACAGTTAAATGTCAAAACAGTTCTATTTCAAACAATTCGGTTTAGCATAATTGCACAGTTTAGTTCTTTTTGACCTTGTACATCACATTCCCCAAAGCTCCATCATTACTAGAACCTCATCATCAGATTGTTTAGAGTCATACACAGGACACTCGTTGGGGGAGTCTTACCCATCTGCAAAGAAGCAGTTGGTGTATTCTAAAGCTCCAGCCAACTAGGCAATACATATTGGCTTGATTTTGACCTGAAATTTTCTCTCGATAATGTTCAATTGAAGCAGTTAATATTCACCAGTGAATTTTAATGCATTGACAAGAAAAGAGATTATGTTTAAAAATCAATGTTTGTTGTGTGAAATAAATGCTTTCCTCTTCATTAGACAGCAGACTTATTGATCTACTTATATGTATGTGTATGTATGTACATATATAAACACACATGTATATATATATTTGTGTATATATAAACACACATACACATAATAAAGAGAGAGTGAGAAAAGCTGTCCATTCTAAATCAATAATCCTTTTCAAGCAAGCAAAAGCTTCTAAGTGCATGTGCTCTTGTATTTATTCTATACTTCTTGAATATATTGGAAACAGATTAGCATTTCAATCTGCTAGCATCAACCAAAGTGTCACTGAATTGATTTTCATCAGAAATCTTTCTTCCTCTTTCATTCTTTTATTTCTTCTTTTTGTTCTTCTGTTTCTCTCCATAAATGCAATGCATCTTTCCTTGACTTTTTATTTCACATAATCCCAACAATTTTTCAATCCATTCACATTTCATTTGTCCTTCCACTTATTTCTTTTTCCTTTTATCATTGCTCAACTCCGTTTTGTTATTGCTCTCCATTTTTCATTTTGACATTGCTTTCCTCTTTTTTTATTTTGTTATTTCTCTCAAATTTTTCTTTTTGCCATTTCTTTTCTCTTTTTCTTTTTTGTCATTGATCTCCCCTTTTTCTCTTTGCCTTTGCACTTCACTTTTCCTTCTGATATTGCTCTCTTAATTTTCTTTTAGTCATTATTGTTATCTTTTTATTTTTTACATTGCTCTCCATTTTTTAAGCATTACTTTCCTCTTTTTTATCATTACTCTCCTCTTTTTAGTCATTGCTTTCCTTTTAGTTTTGTGAGTAGGCCTTCTTTTTGCCTTTGTATCTGTTTTTTTATTATTACTTTCCTCTCTTTTTATCACTGTTTTCATTTCCTTTTTTTGCTATTGCTCACTTCTTTTCTCATTTTTTACATTGCTCTATTCTTTTTCATTTTATCATTGTTATCTTCTTTTTGCTAATAATGTCTTTTTTTTTCTTTTTATGATTGCTCTTCTCTTTTTCTTTTTGTTATTGCTTTCCTTTTTTCTTCTTATTTTTGCTCTTCTCTTTTCCTTTTGTCAATTACTCTCCTTTTTCATTTTGTCAGTTGCTCTCCTCATTTCTTTTATTTTATTATAATTTTGTTATTGATATCCTCTTTTGTAATCTTTTATTTTTCTCCTTTTGCCCTATTTCCTTTTACTTAGTTCCTACAATCTTTTAGTTATTCTTCAGAAGTAATTCTTTCCTTTCTTTTACAATCATCTTTTCTATATTCCTTCTCATTTCCTAATTTTTTCTTCGTTTCCAATATTTCTTTTTTTTTTTCCTCTTCCTTCTATCTCTCTTGATCTGTTCTCTCTCTCTCTCTCTCTCTCCCCTCTCTCTCTCTCCGTCTTTCTCTCTCTCTCTCTCTCTCTTGATATATATATATATATATATACTGCCTTATTTTTCTCTTCGTCTCTAATATTCCTGTCCTCTCTTTACTTCTATCTCACATGATTCTTATCTTAATCTCATTCTCTCACTGCCTTCTCTCTTGGTTCCGTTTCTTTTTCATCTCAGCTGCCGAATCCTTAATCAAAAACGTTCCTCAATTACAAATACAACAAAAATAATAACAAAAAAATCAAATACTAAAAACATAAGTAATGATTCACTTTTTGGAAAATATTGCTGCAAATTGATAATTGGATATGAAACTGCTTGATGGCTTATTATTGAAAATGAGCTAATCAACAAAAAGGAAATGATAAAACAAACAAAAAACTCTTCTGCAATGAGAATTATACCCTGATTGATACCAAAGAATTCAACATAATCAGATTTCCTGGAAAAATATTTTGGAGACATTTTTAACAGTGGAGGTAAATAGTAGATGCAGTCGTTGATTAAGGAGGAGTTCTTCACTTTCACTGACCATAAGTAACTTAAGATCAGAGGTTCTTAAACCAAAATATGAATACCACAATAGGTGCAAAAAAGAAATCAATAAGATATACTAGATTTGTTGCCCTGCCAGTTGGACTTTGAAAATGCTAACTACATCCATCGAAGTAGAGTATGACCCCTTCTCTCAAAGGAGAATATCCTGGGTGAAAGACTAAACTGCCTCTGGTAATGAGGCTTCAGTTTTGAAGCTCTGGGGAATATAGTCACTCTTTCATTGCCATTACTCCGAGATCAACTCTGTTAGGGTCCCAACAATGGGTCGAATAGATCTTTTTGAGATAATTTGTTTACCTTTTTCTTAATAATTATGAAGATATATTTTTGTACCATATATAATTTGAGACCATAGTTGATAAACTAGCATTAGCAAGAAATTTTTTCAGATTTTTCAGCCCAAAAGTTAGAGGTGCAAATTATACAAAAGGATTATATAGTTTACCTTTTTCAGACACATGTCTTATCATATTTGGTATGAAATGACTGAAAGTAAGTTATATCTATAATTCAAAATAATATGATTTGCCCCGTTACAGCGAAATATCTACTTGAATGCATGTTTGTTTATAATTTTGTTTCTTCTAATGTGAGCTTATTTTCGTTACAAGCTGGTTTCATTTTTGTGTGAACATGTGTGCATGTTTGCTCTAAATACTGGGTAAAATTTGTATTTTACGACGAAATACAAAATACATAAATTCTAATTTTTAGTCAGTACGCCACGATGAAAAGTTGAACAAAGGTAAAATTTAGCTGCTACAATATATAAAAAGTCAGTACGTATCATAGTACCGGATATTGGCATAATGATTAGAGTGTTCGCCAAAGGAGACCTGAGTTCAATCTCAAGGTCGAATCATACCAAAGACTCAAAAATTGCTCTTGATTTCTCCTTGCTTAACACTCAGCATTATGAGGTAAGGATTAAGGATAAAGTGGGTCAATCCTGGGAAAGGATTAGCACCCTTCCCTACACCTTGGTGTAGAAGCTATCGAAAAGAGAGCCTTCGGGTTTCCCTTGACTACGATTGCCAACATATCATACATGAGATTACTTTTCCCAGATAATCCAATCTTTGGCTAGAATATGAATATTCAAAAATTGGTAACAGACCAATTATGAGGCACGAACGATTTCGGTTGTTAGTTATTTGGTTTGTTGTGAGCATTTAGGTTTAGCGTATCTGACTCCATTTTTTTTCTTCTCTACCCTATTTAATTCGTTGGTGTCTTCTTTGAGAAGGCTGCAAAAGAATTACTAAAGGAAAGAAGAAAGGAGATGAAGATACCTTTTGAATTTTGACTTTATTTTTGGGTTCCATACAACTATTCTGTAGTGGAAACTTTTTTTCTGGACCATTAGAAAAACAGTCACATCCCTAAGTGAAGCGTTGAAATGTGTTAGTCATTTTCGGTAGGTGATAAATCCAAAGTCGGAGGTTATGTCCACTGGGTGTTTTTAATATAGGCTGCTGCTAGACATACGGTCTTACACCAAGTACAAGACTTGGGTGGACACATGCACTGCTTAACACAAGCAGCCGAGGGAAAGAAGTTCCGTCTAGTATCAAAGGTAAAACTGAAGTGAGTACAGGTTTCTTTCTAGCGCCGGTATCTTTCAGATAATCAAATATGGTGAATTTTCAACCAGCAGAAAGGTACTGAAGAAATAGTACAGGGAATCTCGGAGGATTTTCCTAAATGGTAGTCACATAGACTATACCCAGTGGTATCGACAATAATTATAGACCATGATGACGCTTGGTGTCATATCATCCAACAAGATGTCTCCTCTTTTAAAATCATCTTATTTCGCTCATTTCTAAAAGAAGCATTATTATTATTACGCGATCATTCCTATATATTTATATATAGAGAGAGATAGAGAGAGGGGGAAGAAGGAAAATATGGAATATTATTTAAAACATTTTCTTTTTTTTAGTATGATTTGTTCAATTAAATGAGATGAATTTGAATTTTCATCATTAGCTCTATCATTTAAATACTTTTTTAAAATTAAAATTCAACCCAATATACGTCAGCCAGAAAAGAAATGAAAAAGTATCTATGATTTGCTTAACGCCGAAACCAAACCAAAGTTTCTTTGTCTACCGTATACAAAGCAAAGAAAAATGTGTTTACAGACAAAGAGCTTTATAAGGAAAAGGTGGAGTGGAGGACTGAACAAAAAACGAGAAGAAGGCTTTTCAAATGCTCTCGTTACGGTGATTAAGAAGGACCCCACAACATCAATGAATTAAAAGTCCACGAGAAAACTGTGCGAACAGTAATTAAGCAAGACTTTAACGCCTTAAATTATCCTGTATGGTGCATTTTAGAAAACAAAACAAATGCAACTTCCCATCCAAATATTGGTTTGCTTAAGACTGCTATTGAGGCATGCAAATAGTTTCAAAGGCGTGTTAATAAGATAATTGAAAAAAAAAATGGTGGCCATAATGAGTAAATTTACAATTTTGGGTTTATATTCTTATTTTGTTTATTTTTAAAAAATCAAAATTAATCTTATTTTATAATAGAATCATTCATTATTATGCTAGAATATTCATAATTTTGCTTCCACACCCTGTATATATATATAGCTTTCCTGAACATTGTCAGTTTTAACTTTTACTTAGCCGACTACATTTTTAGTCAAACATTTTCTCTACAATAGACACATATTTTGGAATATGGAGGTGCTCGAGGTGTAATGGTTAACATCGTTGGAAATGGACACGGCGACCCGAGTTCAGATCTTGGACAAGTCTGCTTGCATTTCATATAGCGCTAATACCCTTGTAAAAAGGTATGAATCCAATTCTCCCTCCAACTACAGGTAAATAATAGGACATACTAGGTTCTTTGACCTTGGTATAGTAACTGGCATAGTAGAAAAAAAGAAAACTCTGGATTCAAACCTGTCAAACCCCGCTTAAAAAATGACTTCGTGTCACATCCTGCTCGTTCGGAGGGGTTATATATATATATATATATATATATATATACAGAAGCTGACAGAATTGATTCAATTCAAAATTCCATTTTACTAAAAAGAACGAATAATATTTGACATTTCGTTTTAAAAATTAGATCATCCAAATGTTTGCCCTCATGGGCTATGTGCTCATGAAGCCTCACCCTGAAGTTCTGCCGGC